>JAEIFN010000037.1:0-37944 GCA_018903675.1 Zaprionus capensis | reverse complement strand
TTGTCTCGTCTGTGCCCTGTTCGATGTCCATGTCTCTGTTTCCCTTGCTCTTGCCTCTGGCTCCATACTCCCTGTGTATTCCTTGTTCGTGTGTCTGTCTGTGTGTGTGTTCGCGTGTCTGGATGGGCGTATACGCACAAGGTAGCTATTAAAGACACAAAGTTATGTTTCGTCTAGCCCCGGGTTCCTGGTCCATCTTCTTCTTCTTCTCCTACACTGATCTCCGCTCCTTCCACGTGTTATCTGTTGGGTACGCGCTACACGTGCCCGCTGCCAGGCCAGTTGTTCCGCCTTAACAACCCCATTCCCTTGACTCCTCAGTCGGCCTCGTGGTTCTTTAAGCCACCTATAACCTTCAAAATTTCGTCTTTTTTTATCTCAGGGTCCCTGCTCGGGCGTCACCTGTAAGGTAGTGTCTCGGGCTGAGGTGAGCTCAATCGCGCCAGAGCCCCTTTACAGGAAAATTTGTAAATAACTGAGACCCGAGACGAACGAAAGAAAGTGGACTATTGAGATGGGGGTCATTAAAAGGTGAACACATGCTGTTCTCCCAGACGGCGTGGCCGGCTGGATCCGCCACGTACGACGTGCAGAAGCTATTGACGTGCAACTAGTGGCCGCCTCCGCTTCTCGGTTGACCTCGGAGCCGGGTATCGACCGCCAACTACAGAGATCACCGACTTGCGGCTGTTCCAGAGATTCCACTGTATTGCAGGTGTTCTGTCGCGCTCCTTCAGCTGTTGTTCTGCTCCGCTCTCTCTGCCTGCGTTCTGCTGCGTTCCATCTGCTGGCGTGCTGCACTCTCTCGGCTTGGTTCAGCCGCCCTCTCCATGCCGGTGTTCTGTTGCGCTCCCTCTGCTGGTGTTCTGCTGCGCTCTTTCTGCCGGTGTTTTGCTCTCGCTCTCTCCATGCTGGTGTGCTGCTGGGCTCCCTTTGCTGGTGTTCTGCTGCGCTCTTTCTGCCGGTGTTCTGCTGCTCTCTCTCGGCTGTGTTCTGTCGCGCTCTCCATGCTGGTGTGCTGCTGGGCTCTCTCTGCTGGTGTTTTGCTGCTGCGCGGAAGGTTCTAGCATATACTCTGTATTTGCCCTACTCTCTGCGGTCGTTTCGACTAACCCGTAACTTAAACACGTTTTTTTTTAAAAAAATAAATTTCCTCCTTTTTTTTTAAAATTAAATTAAAAAATATTTTAATTTTTTTTTATAAAAAAAAAAGGAATAAAATTATTTTTAGGATTACATACTAAAAATAAAAAAAATATATATACAAAAATGTGGGGGCTCTTTTTGTGTCACACTGGCCAATATAGTCTAAGTAACCGTTCCTTCAAGTATTACATTCACAACACCATCATCTGCATCCCAAGGCTTAGTGACAACACGAAAATCCGATTTGAACTCCTCGTGCGTTATCTTATCCTTCAGATTATTCTCATACAACTCAGCCATAAAATCATCAATACTTACACGCTTATTCAAGCCCTGAACAACAGCTCGAGGCTTGGGCTTCTCATTCACAGCAACACTCAGTCCAACTTCGGCAAACTTTTCATTCGTCGTCAACTTCACACGCTCAGCCAGAGATGGGGTGCGAATAATCACACCACCATCCCGCAACGGCTTCACTTCGTGCACCCGAACACCAAGGGACGGCCCAACCTCCTTCATGACCTTGTCAGCCACGTCTTTGGCGCTCGCACCGGCATTTTTGCCACGAACAACCACTGACCAGGTGTTAACCGGCTTCGACAACGGAGGTGCTAGCAAAACAGCCCCTGGGCCTCCTTGCCGCGGCAACAGCGGAACGGCCTTCTGCTTCCCTCCCAGCACTTGGGCATAGGAATTGGTCGCAGAACGGCCGACTTCCACTCGTCTCTCCTCCAAACGGCCCTTCAGGCCCTCATTTTCCGCAATGAGCAGATAAACAAGCTTTTCGTAGTTGCGTATGCAGTCTACGAGGCTATACACCGTTGCCACCTTCATCTCATCAGCCTGGGCTAGAGCCATCACATCCTTGCTTATGCTCTGCAATTTATTCACCAAGCTTTCCGCGTTCCCATGCGTCATTGGCGCCACATTAGTGGTAGCCTCCACATTGGGAACCAAAACGCCAACACCATTCTTCCCACCAGCCACCTTTCCATCTCCAACCTCCTCCACTTTGGCAGAATTAACTACCACTCCAACACTGTCCGCAACTTTTTCGACTTCGAACCTCTTCACGCTCACTTGAGTAGAGTCAGTTGAGGTGCCGTCGTCCACAATTGGCTTCTTCGCGACAACCTTACGCCTCTTCCGCTTTTTCTCCATCTCCAATGTAGGCGAGCCCATGGTGCTCATTAGCGCAACCTATGGGACGATGGCCGAACAACAAGATGCCGGAAGCGACACCTGTTGGCGGAACGCACGAACTTGGCAGAAGTGTTAATGCCGATGTGGCAACGCCAAATACGTTTTCACCACAAAAATTGTCCACAAAGCTTTTCTAGCGATGTGGCAACACTGTATGCACTCACTTAAAAACTTTTAGACAAAAATAATAATAATATTATGCAACACACTCGCGTACCACAAAATATGTTTTCAAAATTTTTCACTTTAATAATAAACGTCATACGTATAAACGTCGTCGTATAACAAAATTAAGCTTGCCAACAAAGCTTTTTATCAATGTGGCAGCACTCACGTGCACTCACGTTTTGTGAAACTGGCAAAATATATACGAAATAATATATAATTTTGCCATAAAAACACACGCGTACACCAAAATATGTCGTTGAGTTCACACTGCAGGGTAATTCCTATTGTTTGTGCACTTATCAACTTATTATGAGCAGTATTGCTACCAAAAAAAGTAAATCACTCGCGCGATACAAAAGCACGTCCGTACCTAACAAACGTCAGAGCACGACCTAGATAGGGACACGTAAGTCGAGGTGTTTTACGTGAGCACCTGCCATGTTGGCTTAATCTCACGGTCCCCGATGGGACACGAGTTCTGAAATAAGCGCAGTACTACCGCCCCATTGAAAAAGTGACAAGTCACAATTCCTCTGGTACCAATTTGAATACATACTGTTGGATATGCATTCCTCCTTGGTTTGGAGCGAGGTGTACCTATCACCTCTGCCGCTCTCTGGGTTGCGGCACCCGGTTGAGAACGCAACTCCACGTCGAGCCTGCCTGACTCTACCCGCGACATGGGTCACCAACAGCCACCACGAACCCACCTCAATGAGAAGTCTTGGAAAAACTTCTCAACCCGTGGTACCGATCTGCAGGGCTCGGTTAGCCCCCCCCTTTGGCCCACAACAAGCCCGGGTATTAGGGAAACCCATTTTCTTCCCTTTAGTCGCCTCGTACGACAAGCGGGAAATACTGTGGTTATATTCTAAGCCCCGTCAACCACGCGGGGAAAGTAGATAGGGACAGTAGGAATCTCGTTAATCCATTCATGCGCGTCACTAATTAGATGACGAGGCATTTGGCTATTTTTTTTTTTTTTTTTTTTTTGTCGTCGAAGGAAGGAAATCTTCAAAAGATACTCTTACAAAGAATTCACAGTGTAAGAGTTATGTGCGATTCATCTAGAACAAGTCCTAGACGCCTACGCACTAAAACCTCCTTAGCATGTTAGCAAAGTTTGACGAGTTTGTACCTGATGATGTTAGGTCAGATATCAACCGATTTAAATGGAGACTCAACCATTTTCATACGGTCTGTAACGTGAGTAACCACTATAGAACATAAATGCTCTGTAGCAGCTGATACCACCAGTAATTGTTCTGGCGCTTATGACATTGCTGTCACTTGCGTTAAGGATACCTAGGGCGATCAACCGTTTTACTGATTGACCGCTCCAAATACCCCTCCAGTTCAATGTGGCGGATACCACCTCAACGTTACCAACTACCTGGAAATCTCTCCGTATTGCCTCCTTTATGTCCTGCTGGTCATATTTCTCAACCTTGCGCTGGTGCGCTTGATCGAGATCATGACCATCGGTGACAATTTGGGCGTCGATCACGCAAGCGTGACCGTGTCGGAGTGCAACTAGGTCTGGTTTATTTAGCCCGGAATCGCCCTGAAGACTTGGTTCGGCATGGACGACATAGCCTCGTGTCTCAAGGTTACCCTTGATAAACTTTACTATGCTGTTGTGTCTAGCTACCCGCCTCCCGTGCGTACGATAGCATTTCTGCAGAATGTGGTTTGTTGTTTCAGGAGCCTCACAACTTTTTTTTTTTTTTTTTTGTTTTTGCTGCGTTTATTTATTTAAACTCAGACAATAATTAAACGGTTTTGGGGGAACACAGCCTCCATTCCAATCCTCATGCCTCCCCGTGTGGTCCTCGACCGCAGTAGGCTAAAGGCATTTATCCTCAGTTTGATTCCGTTCAAATAATCCTTTCCCGTGAGCAAACGCGTGGGCTGTGATACCCATCCGTGTTGCGGGCCAAAATGACTCGCTTCACGGAGACCGCTACCGTCAACAGACATATACAATCTATTTGCCCAATACGAATTTATGCTGGCACGTGACAACAGCTCATTATCTCAGTAGATAAGAAATGGGGGTTCTGGTGCAAAAAGTGGGGTGAGGTGTTTCCGGTACGTGAGGTATAAAAAGGTCGGTGAGGGATAAAAAGGTCAGGTGAGGGGTAAAAAGGTCGGTGAAGGGTAAAAAGGTATGTACGTGAGGTGGTCCCCTGTTACGTAGGTAAAAAGGTCAGGTGAGGGATAAAAAGGTCAGGTGAGGGGTAAAAAAGGTCAGGTGTAAATTGGGCGCGGGTTCTAGGACAATGTGCGCGGGTTCTGGTGCAAAAAGTAGGGTGAGGTGTTTCCTGTAAAAAGGTCAGGTGAGGGAGAAAAAAGGGGGTTGGTGGGGGGGGTCCTCTTTTTTGAGGGAAAAAAAGTTTTGTGTTAATTGGGGGGGGGTTTTTAGGGGGTGTAAAAAAGGAGGGTATGTTTTTGGGAGGGGGATTAGGTAATAAAGGATCCTAATAAACATGTCGATCGGTTAATTGTGGGTCATAATAGGGATAATTAATGGGTTTTAGGTATATCAGTAGGTGATAAAATAGTGTGGGAAGTGTTAAAGGTTGATAGTGTGAGCATGTGAAACTGAGCATGCATGCTCATGGTGAGTGTTTCAGTCAGCATTCTCTTTCTTATTGGAGAGGGAGAGTGTGAGAGCGATATGTGTCTTATGATTGTTTCTTCTTTACAGATGCTTACAAGAAGGTGACGGAAGAGAAATTTCCCTGCATGGGTGATCCACGCGTCGAAGTGATGTTTATACTTGAAATCCCGCTGGTCGCGTGCTACACCACCGAAAGAGGCACGCTCCGTTTTTATATAATCGAACAGAGCGAGGGTTGAAATGGAATAAGGGATGGGGATTATTTACTGGCTAATTGTACAATTTCAAGAGATTTATATTCTATATTATACATTTACTTTCTTTTCTTTTAACAAATTAAATTCTAAGAAGGAATTGATCAAATAAATATAAATTTACTATAAAGATATAAACTCTGTTTCCCTCAAAACATCTGATAAACGAGTTATACAGCTAATCAGCTGAACAGCTAATCAGCTAAACAGCTAATCAGCTAATCAATTAATCAGCTAATCAGCTAAACAGCTAATCAGCTAAACAGCTAAACATCTTCTAACATGACTCGTTGTGCCAATATTAAGGCGATCGGTGAGCAAATTTTTGTTAGTATAACAAATATGCGAGACTGAGTAGAGTGCGTTTGCTACATCAGTGAAAAAAAAGTGAAAACATAACATATCATAGCACGTAAGATCATGTTTCCATCGTAGCTGGATAGGGCTATTAGTATGGGGTGATAACCATATTTATTCCTCACAGCCATAAACAAGAAGGAATGGTAAACCGATACCGCCGACAATTCAATCGACGAGACGTGGAGCTATGACTCAATGAAATGCCTATGCGCCGCCAAGAGGAAGAGAACCTGGACCTCCTACCGATCGAACATGAAGACCTCATAGACGAAGATGATATCAGCACCGTCATCTTCCCCGGCGCCCACCCGGTATCAGTCCCGGAGATCTCCTCTACCACGCACACACCCCCGGCCATCTCACTGGCAAGAGCAGTTGTGGCTGACGAAGATGGGATCTCATCCACCCGTCCAGGCAGAGCCCTAAAGTGGAGTGACGCAAGAACGGCAGCGGATACCTGTGCCCAGGAGTTTTTGGAGTGCCAGACACTGCCAGAGCCAGTGGAGAGCTGGGAAGAGGCCCTACATTTCAGTAGGCAAGAGATGGAAGAGATGCTGGGCGCCTCCATCGATGTGGAAGATATCGCGCGCAACCTCTTCGTGCCCGGAGAAGATTGGGTAAAAGCGCCGCGGTCGTGGCGAGTGCATACGCAAGGGCGATGCATCCCTGCGTTACTAGAGGAGCAGATGAAGGATCGACAGCTCCACGACACCACCCGATACCACCGATTCATGCTACGAGTCGACGGCATCGCGTTCCGAGCGGTTATCGGCCGAGGGGGATTAATTTCGATCCTGCGTCATTAAAGTAAGGGGGTTAGAACTCATATTCTGAGCCCACAAATTTATCTTTATTTAGTTTAAGTATTACCACGTAAGAAGAAGAAAATAATGTCTACATTTTTAAAACCTCAATTGTTATAAATATTTAAAACATTTACTATTTTTCCACAGTACTAAGGAAGTATCATAGAGAAATAGACATCTAAATTCAATAAAATGAATAGGAAAATATTACATCAGTTAACAAAAACTAGAAATATTCTGAAAAGAAAATTTTCTGAATTGAAGCAGGCAAAAATGATAATATCTCTCATTTGGAAGAAACTTTTAAGCTTATTAC
This sequence comes from Zaprionus capensis, assembly GCA_018903675.1. Lineage (NCBI taxonomy): Eukaryota > Metazoa > Arthropoda > Insecta > Diptera > Drosophilidae > Zaprionus > Zaprionus capensis. The sequence goes on along the minus strand of JAEIFN010000037.1, from coordinate 31,068 downwards.
AGAACCATTGCATGAATTAAAGAAAATAAAGAGAACACAGTAGTTGATTTACTTTATGCTGAACTGGCCCTGCTTACAAGTACAATTTCAAAAACAGTGCTTGATAGCAAAGATGATAAACGAGTTGTAGAACCAGACTTACACAATACAATGGCTCATGGCCATTATAGAATACAGAACGGAAGGCTGAGTGTAAAATCTCTAAGCGTTTTTAGAGAGCGAAGATCAAACGAATAAATTGAGACGCGGTGGTTTCGAGGTTCTATAAAATTTATTGTTGCTGATGGCTCAAGTGATGCTGCTTCCTTTTCGATAGCGAACTTTATAATGAATAGAGCGGTGACCATGGTTTGGCCACGCACTCTCAAATTTTGCCATCGGCAATTGCCGATCGACACACAGCAAGAGAGAGATTTACATAATTACACTTCTTGTGCTCTCTTAAATTCTATCTTAACTACTGTGCTCAAACATTCCGGCCCCGTTGAAGAGCTCCGGTCTTTAACACGTCGGGAGTCGGGCCAGCTTGTGGATTGGTCGCTTAATTGTGCCTGCTGGTGTTGTTTTTTCGGCTACTCGAACCTTGCCGTCCTCCCCTCGAATTGTGCGCGTTACGCGCCCGGTTATCTACTGCTGAGGGGGTGTGTTGTCGTCGTGCACTAGCACGACCGCCCCTTCCTCGAGGTTGTCCTCGCCTTTGGCCCATTGAGTTCGCTGCTGGAGGCTGAGCAGGTAGTCCTTGGACCACTTGCGCCAAAAGTGCAGTTTGAGCGCCGACAACTGCTGCCACAGCCTCAAATATCCTCGTCCTGGTTTCTTGCTGCTCTCGTCTGGATCGGATTCGCACGGCAGCGCCAACAAAGGCTGACCGATGAGTAGGTGGCCTGGCGTCAGCACCTCTTCATCGCTGGGGTCGCTGCTGTCGACGAGCAACGGCCTGGAGTTGAGCAGCGCCTCGACGTCCACCAGATGTGTGCTCAATCGTTAAGAGTATACTCTCTTGGTGATCGGTCGTGTTTGGCTTTTGCTCCTAATTATTTTCTTATTATTTACCTTAACTCACAATAACATTAACTCAGTTGATTTCAAATCAGTGCTAATTAGTCAATGGTAACTGTGTGTGTATAAATTCAACATAGAGAACGTTGGTGTAATTGGTAAATTGTAATTTAAATTGTATTTCTGTACATTTATTTTGCTGGCGCGTCTTCAGCGTCTTTGAAATTTGTTTTTGTTTTTGTTTCAATTTTACACTCCCACACTTTTTCGCTCTCACGTTTGCTCCGCTCTCTTAGTGCGGTGCTTTGTGTCAACGATACAGCTGTAGTTGTTGTTCTATTGTTTTACTCTCGCCTTCGAGCATACACTTTTACGCTCTCCCACTCTCACGTGTTTTTACGCTCTCCGAGTGTACTGCGTTGTGTTAGTGCTCACTTTTACAGCTCTCCTTTTGGAATCAGCTGTGTTGTTATAATTGTCGCAACCTTTCTTTTCTTTGCTCTCTATCTCAGTAACAGTTCTTTCCTAGCTTTTTGTTGTTGTTTGATCTTTCCTCTTTGCTTCTGTATAACTATTTATTTCTTTTGGTGTTCCCTACATTAGTTGAGGCATATCACTTTTCATTAATAATGGAGGCTTGTTGTGCAATTACACACAAGTGTACAGCCGATTCGAATCCTGACTTTGTTTCGTGCTGGTTATGCGAAAAGGTTTTCCATATTAAGTGCGTTGGCTTAACCGTCCGTATTAAGGACGCTTTATACACCAAGTCTGGCCTACATTGGTCTTGCAATTTCTGTCGGGGTAAGGAACTCAATTTGAGCAGCATTCTCAGGCAGACTAAGCTAGAACTTTATAAGCTTCATTTGGCGTTTTCGCAGTTGCAGGCTGATTAGTGTGGAAGACAAGTTTAAGTCCTTTGACTTCGATGTGCCCCTTAATCTCTCGCCATCGACTTCTTCGGGCATAATTTCTCCTACATCTCTCCTATCTCCTACGACTCCTTCAACCACCCCATCTAACTTGTCCGATCCACCAACTCTAGTCGTTACCTCTCCTTCGCCTGAGTCTAATAAAACTCCTAACAAAATTACTAAAACTACTTCCAATAAGAAAGCTGATTCTAATAAGATACTTACTACTAATAATACCTCCACAATATCACTTGTCGCTGTTAAACCAAAGAAACTGGTTTTCGTTTCTCGCCTTGCACCTGATACTTCGATTGAAGATGTAAAATCATATATTCAATCAAAAGTGTCAGTTACAAATCTTAATGTAGAGAAATTTAAATTTAATTATACGCGTGACATTGCGTCTTTTAAAATTAGTGTCCCTGCTGATAATTTTCAATTAGTTTGCAACGGTACCTTCTGGCCGCCAGACTTAATTGTTAAGGAGTACTCTCCAAAACAAAAGAGTCGTACGGCGGTATCACTTCCTTTAATTCCCTGTGCTTCTTCTTCTAATGTGACATCAAAAAACTAGTAGAATTAACCTCTCTTTTTCTTGCCTACCAAAACGTTAGAGGCCTAAACTCTAAGCTATCTAATTTGTTTATGAATAGTGTATCTTTCGATCATCAAATACTAATATTTACTGAAACCTGGTTAAAACCTGATGTAGATAACAGTTCAATTTTTCCCAATAAGTACACCACCTTCAGATGTGACCGTTTATCACGAACTGGTGGTGGTGTTCTTATAGCTGTAGAATCTGATCTTCCTTCCGAACTAATTTCGATAGACCATAGTTCTCTCTTAGAATTTGTATGTGTTAAAATAACAATGAACCAAATTTCAATTTATATTACCTGTTCTTATATTCCTCCCTCATCTGATATTTCTATCTACCTGCACCATCTCTCATCTATCCAATTTGTCTCCTCCAAACTATCAGATAGAGACTACTTGCTAGTTTTTGGTGATTTCAACTTACCAGAAGTTACTTGGTCTTCCCAATCTGATTTATTGTTGCCTTCTTTATTTAATTCTTTTTTAAGTGGCCTTTCTGAGCTATCTCTTTATCAACTAAATAATGTTCCTAATTGTAGTGGTAGAATGCTTGATTTAGTTTTCTCTTCCGACAATCTAGTAAACACTATCTCTAGAATCAATCCCTTAGTTCTTCCTGAAGATCCCTATCATCCTACATTAGACCTGGTTTTAACTATGCCTATTTCTGCGCAAACTGCAACTGTTTCCCCTAAACTAAAGTCACGTTGTTTCCGTAAGACCGATTTTGAAAAATTGAATTACTTAATTTTGGAACATGATTGGTCATCTTTTTATTCATGCTCTGATCTAAATACATGCATTTCATTTTTTTATTCCTCTATGAACTCATTTTTTGATCAATGTGTTCCTGTTACTTTTCCTGTAAAGTCCAACAGGCCTCCTTGGTTTTCACGTGAGCTAGTAAGGTTGAAAAATTTGAAATCCCGGTATTTTAAAAAATTTAAAATTACTTGTAATCTTTCTGATTATACGCGTTATATTGTTACAAGAGCAAACTTTATTGCTCTGAATGCTAATTGTTATAAAAAGTATTTGTGTCGCTGCCGTTTGCAGTTTGCTCAGGACCCAAAGCAGTTTTACAACTTTGTCAACTTAAAACGTAAATCAAGTAGATTTCCCTCTGTACTATCATATGAAAATAAGGAAGCAAATGATGATCAGGCTGCAGCCGATTTGTTTGCAGACTTTTTTCAATCAACTTATTCAACTGAACCTAATAGTTTCCCATTACATCCATACCCTTATATTATACAAAATTTTAATACTTTCTTCTGTCCTTCTATTGATGAAACGTCTTTACTTAGTGATCTTAAATCGATAAAACTCGTTTTCTCTCCTGGCCCTGACGGAGTTCCAGCATGTGTGCTTAGATATTGTGCTGATTCAATTCTTAAGCCAATTTATAAGCTGATTGACTTGTCACTAGCAAATAGTTATTTTCCACCTAAAACTCTTTTTCCATTCCTCTTCACAAAAGTGGTTTTAACCATGATGTGAAGAACTATAGGTGTATTTTCAAATAGTCCGCTATTCCTAAATTTTTTGAGAAAAATTTTACGGTTCAGTTAACTTTTATGTATAAATCTATAATTTCACCCTGTCAACATGGGTTTATTAAGGCAAGATCCACAGCTTCTAATCTTTTAGAATTTTCCTCTCACATTAACTTAGGATTTCGGAACAAAATGCAAACTGATGTGGTCTATACTGACTTCAGTAAAGCATTTGACTCCGTAAATCATAGACTCTTAATCCAAAAGTTAAATTTGATTGGTTTTCCTCAAAAGCTCCTTTTGTGGATTTTCGATTATTTAACTAATAGATCTCAACGAGTTTCTTTTAAAGACTGTCTTTCTAAGCCAATCTTAGTCACTTCTGGTGTTCCACAGGGTAGCCACCTTGGGCCTTTGCTATTTAACCTTTTTATTAACGATCTTCCTTCTATACTTCTTCACTCTAACATTCTTATGTATGCTGATGATGTGAAACTCTGTTTGACACATAGTGATCCTATTAATAACCTTCTTCAAACAGATCTTGATTTGTTTTTTGCTTGGTGTAGACATAATCTACTACATCTAAACTGTTTGAAGTGCAAGGTTATGTCATTTTACAGAGGTAACTATCATGTCATCGACTATAATCTTAACTTAACCCCACTCTTAAGAATATCTGAAGTAATGGATTTAGGTATCCTCTTAGACCATAAATTGAAATTTGATCGTCACATAACAAAAATTGTCAATAAGGCATTTCGACTACTTGGGTTCATCAAAAGATGGGCCAAAGAATTCGAGGATCCTTATACGACAAAGTTGCTTTATACTTCTCTTGTTCGTCCAATTCTTGAATATGGGTCTTGCGTGTGGTCGCCGCAATACCATATTCACCAAGATAGAATTGAGTCTGTTCAAAAGCAGTTCCTACTCTTTGCCTTGCGTAGTTTTAATTGGGTTTCGGGTGTAGACTTACCACCATATTCTAGTAGACTCCTTCTAATTAACCTACCTTCTTCAACTAACCGTCGTATTATGTTAGGTGTTATGTTTATCGTAAAACTAATAAAGTACGATATAGATTCCCCCACTCTACTTAACCTAATCAATTTCTGTATTCCTTCTAGAGTCACTCGTAATTTTAGACCACTTACTTTAGCCTTTTGTCCTAATAATTACAGTTTGCATGACCCTTTCCGAGTTCTCTGTGCTGACTACAATAGACTGTCTAGAGTTTTCAACTCAGAGTCCTCCCTCCACTCTGTTAAATTGTCTATCCTTAATGAATTAACTCTTCATCCTAATAACTAACACTAATCCACCGATCTGATTGGGTTTTTCTGGGTTTTCCCCAATCCTTTGCAGCAAATGTTGGATCGTTAATTCTTGTTTTATATTCCCCAGCCTAAATTTAAAAAAATATATAATCTTAATTTAAATTTTAAAATTTTTTTTTATTTTTAAAATTAATTTTTTCTAATGTTCATTTAAATATAATTAATCGAATTTTTTCAAGTCGACTGGCTTAGTTTACGTTAAATAAATAAATAAATAAATAAATAAACTCGTCCTGCATCAGGTTGGCGTTGCTCGTTCCTCGCAGAGGCCTGTGCTTGGCAGACTTCACTGCGGCTTCCCAAAGTCCTCCGAAGTGCGGGGCCTGGGGGGGAATGAACCTCCACTGTACTCCTCTCTCCGCTGCGAAGTTCACCAGCCTCTCCTCGTGGTTGTGGAACGCCGTCTGCAGCTCCCTCAGCACGTTGCTCGCTCCAACGAAATTCGTCGCGTTGTCGCTGAATATCGTTTCCGGTAATCCGCGTCTCCCGATGAACCTTTTAAAAACGTTCAAAAAAGCATCAGTTGATAAGTCGGTTACCAGATCTAAATGCACCGCCTTTGAGGCAAAACAAACAAAAACGGCAACATACATTTTAACCGGTGGTCTACCCCTGATTCTATAGCTAACATAGAACGGCCCACAGAAGTCTACTCCGCATACTCGAAACGGCCGACCTTCTCGAAGACGATCAGCAGGCAAATTTCCCATTAGTTGCCCCAACAATTTTGGTTTGTATCGGAAACAGTGAATGCAATTCCGAACAACTGCAGTGCACAAACTTCGAGCATTTACTACCCAAATTTGCTGCTTCAAAAGTCCACTAGAACTTTTGGGCCAGCATGGTAGTGCCTACGATGCAAATAACTGATAAAGAGTTGAATAAATCCTGACTTCTTTGTCATTAAAAGCGGAAATTTAGCGTCATAAGAGAGAGGCCCGTGTAGCAAACGTCCTCCTACTCGAATGAGTTCAAATTGTATTCCATTTTTGTCAAATACATCAATAAATGGATTCAGCGATTGCAACATTGGTGCTAGAACTACTGATTGTCTCAATGATTTCAATTCGCTTTTGAACGATGTGCTTTGTACTACGGCGATCAGTTTTAGAAATGAAATATTTCTTTCTGATGCCGACACCACGAGAGAGTCTAATTTGAGCCCTTTGTAACAAAATCGAAGCACATAAGCCATTATGCGAATCAATTTTGGAAAGTTGGAGTGACGATTAATTAAGTCAACAAAACAATTTGGCTCAGCTTCTGTCAAAGTATATATAACAGCACTTTTTTTGTCTTCGGAAGATTTGATTTCCGACGCTATTTCAACCAGGTGAAGCTGAGGCGATTGGTCTTCCTCCAGTTTTAAGAAACTTGGCCCATCGAACCATAACGAGCTAACAATCTCGTCTATGTCGGTTCCTCTCGATACTAAATCTGCCGGATTAGCATCTGTTGGAACGTGACGCCACACAATACCTTTCGACAACTCCTGAATTTCTGCAGTTCTATTTGCCACAAATGTGCCCAATGTGCCAGAATCGCGTTGTAACCAATACAGCACAATCTGTGAATCCGACCAGAAATTCAAGCTTTCTATTTTAAATTTTGATAAAGTTGGCGCAATTTGGTGTCAGAGCTTGGCCAGCAAGAGCGCTGCACATAGCTCTAGTCGGGGTATTGTTTTCACGCTTAGTGGAGCTACCCTAGACTTTGCCGTAAGCAATGTAATGCCAACGTCTCGGTTGTTGCAAGTTCGAACGTATATGCAACAACCATATGCATGACTGGATGCATCGGCAAAGCCATGTATCTGAACCCTTTGATACGTATTTAGACATACGTACCTAGGGATGCGGATTTTATGTAAATCGCGTAACGTCATGGTAAACTTGTTCCATGTTGTGTAGAGACTCATTGGAATGGCTTCATCCCAGTCTATCTTCAGTCTCCACAACTCCTGCAACAACATTTTGGCCTTGGTAACAATTGGACACAGCAAACCAAGAGGGTCAAACAAACGAGATGCTGCAGACAATATGTTGCGTTTCGTTGGCTTAGCCGAAGCAAAACTGTCCACATCGAGATGATATTTAAATATATCCTCTTGAGGTGCCCAGCGCATCCCAAGAGTTTTTACGGAACTCTGGTCATCGATTTTGAGGGTCACTTCTTCGTTACCTTTTGTTTTGAATGACAGATCATTACAGTTGGTTGCCCACTTGGCAAGTGGAAAACATCCTGATTCCAATATATTTTTAACTTCGTTGCAAATAGTGTTAAGTTCTTGTACACTATCTGCTCCTGCCAACATATCATCAACATAAAAGCACTTCTTAATCACATCTGATCCAATAGGATGTGATTGTGCGTGTATGTTGGCTAGCTCAAACAAGCAGCGTATCGCCAGAAAAGGTGCAGAAGCTGTACCGTATGTGACTGTATTAAGTCGGTATGCCTGAATATTTTGTGAGGTATTTTCCCTCCACAGAATAAGTTGCAAATTTCTGTCTTTTTCAGAGACATTTATCTGCCTATACATTTTTGAAATGTCAGCAGTTACGGCATACTTATTCAACCGAAAATTAATCAGGATTGAATATAGCTCCCTCTGAATTGTCGGCCCCACCATCAGTGTTTCGTTAAGTGAAACAGCTGTTGACGTCTTACTAGAAGCGTCGAAAACTACACGAAGCTTGGTGGAGGAACTTTCAGGCCTAAGAACGCATTGATGGGGAATATAATAATGCTGTTCTAGAGGAGGTGACTTCAGAATGGACATGTGTCCCAATTTTAAATACTCGTTCATGAAGTCATGGTACATAGTTTTAAGAACTGCATCCTTTGATATTTTACGCTCAAGTTGCAAAAAACGCCTTTCAGCAGTTTGAAAGGACAGGCCAAGAACCTTTGGATCGGTCTTGAAAGGGAGATCCACTTGGAAACGACCAGAAGATAACTGCTTTACAGTTTTCTCGAAGAACAGTTCACAAGCCTGTTGTTCAGCTGTTTGGCTAACAGACTTCGATTCGAATGGAGATTGATCGAATTCCCAGAAACGTTTAACTAACGAATTGAGAGAACAATTAGTTTGGGCTATTTAACACCCACTGAACTGATGCCTAGGCACTTGTCCAGTACATTTGCCTGCTACTATCCATCCTAGCAGCGTTTTTTGCATTATAGGAAGTTCAGAACCCAATTTTGTTTGCCCAACGCACAATAATTCATGTTCTCAGACATCAAATTGATTTGGGAACCACTATCAAGTAAGGCCCGTGCAGGATGCAACTGACCAAATCTGTCTTTAACATTAACGACAGCTGTGGCGAGAACAATTTGGTCATTGTTTGATACATGCCCTGAATACGAATCTGACATAGTCGCTTGAAGACTGCATAACTCACCTTGAGCAGGAGTAGTATACCTGTGAAGCAACGCATGGTGAGGCTTCGAACAAATTCGACATTTTGATGCCTTACATTTTGACACCATATGACCCACAATCAAACAATTCAGGCACAACTTTTGTGTTTTGACGAATTCAAAACGTTGCATAACTGATATAGCAGCAAACGATGGACACGTATCAAGATTGTGCGTTTCTGACTTGCAGAAGACGCACACAGACGATGATGAACGCCCTCCATCAGCACAAGCAAAGGACGATTTAAACTGATGGGGCTTCTTAGCGTCAACTCGCGACCTTGTTTTGTCCCGAGTTGACTCTTCTGCTGACAGATACTGATATCTTTTATTCAGATCTTCCCAAGATGGCAGCGTATCATAGTCAATCTGCTCTTCGAAACGAGATTTGGTAACATGATCTACCTTTGCCATGACCATGTGAATTATCATTGCATTAGCAATGTCTTTGTCGTTTCCTAACGACGACAACGAAGAATAAATAGCAGACACCGTATCTATGATCGATCTTAAACTCGATGCAGATGGTTTTGTCATGCTAGGTATATCAAACAATTGTGAAACTGTATCAAAGAATATAAGACATTTGTTGTCATACACTGCTTTAAGACTAGCGAGGGCCTTTGGGTAGTTACAATCCGTTAATTGGTACGGCTTAACTACCCCTAATGCTTCATCTGCCAAACAAGAAACTAGATGATTGAACTTTTCGACGTTTGACAAGGAATTGTCGTCATGGACTAAACTTTCAAACAGGCACATAAAATTTTTGTATTCCGAATGTTTGCCACTAAATTTTGGCAAACGCATTTTCGGCAACTGAGATCGCTGGCTCGAAACTATGGAGCAATCAAGCTCAGGTCTTGGCCCTGAAGTCGACTTGGATGCGTTAATATACAAGGCTCTTGTGACGACACACAAGTCCTCTAATGGCCCTCTAGAATCATTAAGAGGGCTTAAATTATCCAGATCAGTTTGTAGATCCATTGCCTTTTGTATATAACCTTCTAAAAGCTCTAATCGGCACGCTAACTCTGTTTTATCAGACGAAATGGTCTTTGCTTTAATTGCTGTTTGCATACGAGCAATATCAGCACTAACTTTGTCAAATCTTTGCAAGCACATTTGTAATTTTGCACTTGTCTTGCTGATTTGTGGCTTTTCACTTGTCTTTTCGGTCTCAGACATGTTGACTAAATGAAACACTTATAGAAATCAAAAAAGGAATAAGTGTCACAAACTTTGTGAGCTACCCTCGCAACGGCGCCGACTATGTAAATCTAACTTGCTTATACACACACACGCGCAAACTATGCGTTGCGTGAGCAAACAAACGAAAGTGATCCAAGTGATCCGAAAATAAGCAGGCTAAACTTTTGCTGTAACTACGTTTGTAGCCAGCAATGTAAAATGCGGGGTGCGGGGTATGCAATGTAACAAGATAATATGTATATGCACACGCACTCTAAGTGGTATGTAGTATATCAAACAAACGAAAAGAGAAACAAGAGAAAACGAAGATCAAATCAAACGTTTTCTGTGCTACGTTTGTAGACAGCAATAGAATATGCGGGGTGCGGGGTGACAAAATGCAAGCGTCGCCAAATGCTAGCGGCGCCGAATGCAAGCGAAAGAGAAGACGAAAGATTCAAAGCGCACGCAAAGAAACGGTCCGAGTTCAACGGAAGCAACGACGAAAGGAAATATGTATGTATGTGTGTATGTGCAAACGCAAATATGTATATGCTTATAACTTTATGTATTAACGGATGTTATAAAATTCGCGGTTATATATAAATATGTATTAGACTGGCCCCTATAATATTTTTTTTTTGTTTTCTAAACCGCCGGGCAGAATTCATTTCTACTAGGACCCAAAACAACCTACAAAAAAATTGGGGCCGATCGGATAATGTTTAATAGCCGCCAAATCGCACCAAAGTTGAAAAATTTGGTTTACCATATATGGAAAAATTACTCATACGTAAACTTTTTTTTTGTCTAACTTCATTAAAAATGGTTTATGACTATAACATTTTGTTTTTTTTCTGTTTATATTAAAAAAAAAAAAACATTTTTTGTATCATAATTGAATTATATAATTAAGGAGAAATCACAACAATATTTATTAAAAGACTTCATTTACTTACTTATGTTGGAGTCCACGATTACATATATTTATTATCGCTTATAAACATAAAAAATATGTGGCGAAAGCAGATATTGATGCTGTTCATATTTTGACGGCAACTGCTGAAGCATTCGGAGTAGACCTAAATAGTCTCATTTTAAATAGAAATTCAGTACGAAACGCAAGAAGAAAGTACCGAGAGCTTGCTCTTACAAGCACAATTTCAGATTTTGGCGAGGAAGTGAGTAAATCATTAAATCGAGAAATGTATGTTTTTTACATATTCCTTTGTTTTAGGTCAGTAATGCACGTGCAATGGTCGTTCATTGGGATGGTAAACTAATGGATGATATTGTTGGCACACAAAAAGTAGATCGCATTGCAGTTCTGGTTAGCTACAATGGCATATCTAAATTTCTAAGTGCTGCTATCATTGAACCTACTGGGGAAAACATTGCAAAGGCTGTACTTGACGCGTTAATCAAGTTGAATATTATACACAAAATCGGCGCAATGAGTTTTGACACAACTTCATCAAATACGGGATCTAAATTAAGAGCGACTGTCTTTTTTCAAAAATTTTTATTTAAAAAGCTTCTTCAATTTCCTTGCAGACATCACATATATGAGCTTATTTTGAAAGGCGTTTTTGAGTTGAAGTACATATGCCTTAAGCAGTGCTCCCGAGGTACTTTTGTTCAACCGTTTTGCAGCAGCTTGGCCCAAGATAAACCAAAGCTTTACAACTCTGGATTGGATGATCCTGTAATTCGCAAAATTATAACCCAGGAACAGGAGCTTTCTCTTAAACAGTTTTGTCATTTGCAACTGCAGCTAAAATCGTATAGCAGAGCAGATTATCAGGAACTTCTTCATTTGTCACTCGTTTTTCTTGGAGAAAACTACACTTTCGATGTTGCAGTTCAACGTCCAACGCCAGGTTTATGGGTAAAGCAATTTACAGTCTTTAAATATTTTTATTCCGCGGTCAATTTAAGTTGAATAAGCGAGAGATGATTGCACTGCGAGATATTTGCTTATTTATTATACTTTTGTACATAAAAGTATGGTATGAATGTACAAATGCAATCAGTGCTCCAAACTTGGACTTGCAGTTTGTGAAATATGCCCTTATGTACGGAGCCATTGATATTGCGGTGTCTGAAAAAATAATTTCCAAAATGAAAAGTCATTTGTGGTATTTATCGCCGGAAGTAGCTGCCTTAGCGTTTTTCGATCCTACAGTGACAGTTGATGAAAAAAGAAATATGATTAACCAAATAAAAGCAGAGGAGCCGAAAATAAAGATTTTGGAGCAAAGGCGTATTTTAGACGCTAACGACTTGCGATGCAGCTCTATAAGTGACTTCATCTGTTACAAAAGCAGTTACTTTTTCGATGCATTCGGGCTATTCAGCAGTTTCCTAAAACATGATCCACTAACCTGGACAGAAAATGACGATTATATCGAGTCATTTAATTTTTGTGCTGGCTTGTTTGTTGTCAACGATACTGCTGAGCGTGGCATAAAATTTATGAAGGACTACAATCGAATTTTGACAAAAAATGAGGAGGAAAAACAACTTATTCTTCAATTCGTTGAGAGATATCGCAAAACATATCCATCACATTGTAAAAAAAGACTTATGAAATTGTGTTCAGAAAAATGTGTTTGTAAATATATAGAAATACATTAGCAATAATAAAATTAACACACTTTATTGGCGTTTATAATTTTTATGTGCTTGTAACTTATTCTGGCTATAATCAGGTTTACTAAATATTACAAATTAACTTACAAATAAACAAAAGAATAAGTTGGTAAACTATTTTTAAAGAAGTTAGACAAAAAAACAGTAAGAAAAGCAACAGTCGCGCAGCACGCGATAGTGGGATACCCTTCGACCTATGTTCCCGTGTAGTTCAGTTTGTTAAATTCATACACATATGCATATGCCCATGCTTTACAATTATTCCCAACAGATGGCGCTCACGCTTCGCGCTCGCCCTCCTCCCTTGTTAGCTGACAGAAGCATTTGGTTTTATGCTCATACTTTCTTAAATAACTTCTGTGATTATTGTCTGATCGGATTGTAATTTGGAGATTACGTAGATATTTCATTCAGCTTAGTATATAGTAAAGTCAGAAAGTTGTATCTTTTATACAGCGCTTACAAATTGAGTTCATAAATTAAATTATTGATTTGTGGGGGCGGTGGGCGTGGCACCTAACATTTGAAATAAACTTGATCTGCGCCGAGTACATAGGAACCTTCATTCCAAATTTGGTGTCTCTAGCATTTATAATAGCTGAGACATCCGGACAGACAGACAGACATTGCTCAATCGACTCGGCTAGTGATCTTGAGTAAGAATATATATACTTTATGGGGTCTGCCACGCCTCCTCCTGCCTGTTACATACATTTGCACAAAGTTAGTATACCCTTTTTTGACCATTTTCAATGGTCGAAGGGTATAAAAAGTTTACGGCCCCAAATTTTTTGTAGGTTGTTTTGGGCCCTAGTAGAAATTAATTCTGCCCGGCGGCTTGAAATTTATTTTTAAGGGCCAGTCTAATATGTATATGCATATGTAGCAAAAGCGAAATTGCAAAAGGACCGCAATAATTTTGCGTTGGCACAATGACACACACAATTAATGACAATTTGACTACCAGAAGTTTTATATTTAACTAGAAAATGTAAATAAATATTGCCGTTTTGTTTGTTTAGTTATGTTTATATCAAGATCATGCAATCGAATACTACTTGCTAGTATATATAAGACCCAATATATGTATGTGTGTATGTTCATATGTGTATAACTCAGAACTGTTTTGTTCTATTGTATATAATATTTGGCGGTTATTTTGTGAGGTAGGCGCGAAATAATACTACATATGGCATTAAAGTATTAACATACATACATACATACTAGCCCATATATTTTGCATGCAAAGGTTATTACAGTAAGTGCCAGGAATTGAGCTGTTCACTAATTTTTATAATTTTATGCTGAACAAGCGACAATACAGTAAACTGTAAGCTCAATTTTTGACACTAATACCTGGAGACTGTCTAGGAAATCAATAGACATGGAACGACGACTATTTTCCATTAGGTCCAGCGGCGACAACAAAAACGGCTTGGCAGTTGGGTCCAGCGGCGACGACAAATACGGCTTTGCAGGTGGCACACTTTGTTGTTGGTTTCTTTAAGTTGGTTTTAACACACACACGAACGCGCAAGCAATAGCCAACCAGCACACAATAATTCCTAATCAATTTAAATTGTTTGTAAAACACACCGAAGTCCCTGCTCGGGCGCCAATGTAAAATCTCTAAGCGTTTTTAGAGAGCGAAAATCAAATGAATAAATTGAGACGCGGTGGTTTCGAGGTTCTATAAAATTTATTGTTGCTGATGGCTCAAGTGATGCTGCTTCCTTTTCGATAGCGAACTTTATACTGACTATTTAGAGCGGTGACCATGGTTTGGCCACGCACTCTCAAATTTTGCCATCGGCAATTGCCGATCGACACAAAGCAAGAGAGAGATTTACATTTAATTACACTTCTTGTGCTCTCTTAAATTCTATCTTAACTACTGTGCTCAAACACTGAGGAAGAAATAAACTCGTATGATGCTGATATTTTAGCTTGGGATAAAAAAATTGAAGAGTTAGAGAATGTTGAAAAACAAACAGTTCAACAGAAAGCATTATTAAAGAGATTTAAAGAAGATAAAGAGAGCAGAGTAGTTGATTTACTTTATGCTGAACTGGCCCTGCTTTACAAATTTCGAATAGAAAAAAGAATTTACTAGACAATAGTTTAAAATTTTATATTAATTTGTAAAAAAAGTTATTAAATGTATAAAATAAATTAAATGTATTAAATGTATTAAATATATTAAATATATTAAATATATTAAATGTATTAAATGTATAAAATGTATAAAATGTATAAAATGTATAAAATGTATAAAATGTATAAAATGTATAAAATGTATAAAATGTATAAAATGTTTAAAATTGTATTGCGAATAAAAACAAATGTTAGTAATATATATAATTTTAATCAGTAAAGAAAGCAACAGTCGCGCGACACGCGACAGTGGGATACCCTTCGACCTATGTTCCTATGTACATATGTACATATGTAGGCATATATGTACTTACATATGCACATGCTTTGAAACTATTCCCGACAGATGGCGCTGGCGCATCACGCTCGCCCGCCTCCCTTGTTAGCTGACAGAAGCACTTGGTTTTAAATTCTTACTTTCTTAAATAAATTTTGTGTTTGTTGTCCGATCGCATTGTAATTGAGAATACGTAGATATTTCATTCAGCTTTGTATATGTTTAAGTAAGTTGTATCTTTTATACAGCGCTTACAAATTGAGTTCATAAATTAAATTATTGATTTGTGGGGGCGGTGGGCGTGGCACCTAACATTTGAAATAAACTTGAGTACACAGGAGTCTCCCTGCCAAATTTGGAAACTCTAGCTTTTATAATAGCTGAGATCTGTGCATTCACACAGACAGACAGACAGACATGGCTCAATCGACTCTGCTTGTGATCCTGAGCAAGAATATATATACTTTATGGGGTCTGCCACGCCTCCTCCTGCCTGTTACATACATTTGCACAAAGTTAGTTAACCCTTTTTTTGACCATTTTCAATGGTCGAAGGGTATAAAAAGAATAAAACATGTGCTTGAATATATTTATAGGATTTCATTTTTATGTACCCAACTATCTTGAGAGGTGGGGAAACCAGCCAACGTACAAATACTCTATCCCCTTTTCGTTTCAAAATTTTTTCCACTAGATATGTATGTGGGAAATGTGTTTTATTTATCTCTTGCTTATAAAACCCTCCTGTAATGGCCCGCGCTTTGCAATGCGTTCCATTATTGGTTTATTTCAAATAGCGAAAATAATACCTTTGGCTTTCTTGTAGCCAAAGGTAAAGCAGTGCAACGCTGTTAAGAACTTCGAACTTCTCTGTACTAAATTTAGTACACGAAAAGCAGTTGTAATAACACCTGTTCTTATCAGAGCATACTTCTAAGCTTATCTTAGAAAGCAGTGCAAATTTTATGATAAGTGCAAAGATGACCTTGCAAGCAGTGCAAATGTTATCATTCTACCTGCCTGTCTAATCGTGTCTACTTCGAGGCTGCGGTAAAAATAATTAAAGCTTTCACTCATTAGCTGGAGTGCTAGCACAGTTAACTTCGCCAGCTCCGAATACCTTCCAAAAAAAAGCTAGCGATGGCTGGAATTTTTCACTATATAAGGTCCACACGCGGTTGCAGCGGATCTTTTGTTGGTTATAAAAATTTTTACAAACGTACTGAAGTACGTTTGTTTCAGTGGAAAAAAATATATAATAAAAAAATTACGAAGTGACGTTGCAAGGAATTCTTGGAGGCTGCGAAGAAGTGCACCCCAAACGATCGACCTTTGGCTGGCAGTAATAAGGAAGGGCATTTGGCACCCAAAGCCTCAAGGTTGCCTAAAGAAGTTAAGACCTAGGTAAAGAATCCACCTTGCTCAGGAACTATTATATAATTCCGTTCAATTTTTCAGTTCTTCCATTACGAGATCCCTGTCCAGGCAGTGGGTAAATGCGTTTTGTATCGCACTGCGGTATATAGTCCGCTTTACCATTGCTCTGAGGGTCTTGTGTCAAACGCACTGTGCTGATCCACTGCCCTGTCAAGCCTGTGCAACAAATTTGTCTGCCCATCAAAGTGCTCAGGGCAGTGCTGCATCGCGTTGCTGCAGTTCAAAGGCGCTGCATGACGTTTGCACGGCATTGCGCAACCTTTACGCAGCCTTGCCGTGCCTCATTTTGCTGTGGAGTATTCTGCTGCAGTTGCATGCGCAGTCTCCGTTGGACATTGCAGTCTTGCCTGCCTTCGACAGGAATATTCTCCTCTTCTTTTGGATTTGCACCGTTGGATACATTTTCTCCCACCTTCTCATCAGCTGAGGCAGCCTGTTGCGCTGCTTTCAACAATTGACTCAGTCACAGATCAAGGAACTAGCTTGTGTTTTATTTTCTTGTGTAACATTGTTTAAAATAGCAAAAATACAAGAGTGCCAATTAAATTTGTAAAGTAAATTAAAATTGTTGAGTGTGCGCTAGGGACAAAACGAAAACAAAATCGTATAAAAAAAAAAAAAAAACTTTGTAACAACAAAACATTTGTAAAAACACACAAGAATGCTAAAATCTTTAAAATTGTAAAAAAAGGAAGAGAATTTAAAATTAACTTATAATCAAGCTTTAGTTTCCTAATCAAGATCTGTATCACCACCACGCTGGAAGGCCTTTAACGCTGGACAAATCATCTTGTGAGTAAACAACAACAATTGTGCATGTCTGTAGGCTTGTGATGTATGTGAATTTTATATTCTCTGGAATGCTCTGCTGATCCTTTTGATCACGCAAAGAAAATTATTACGAACAACATCAAACAATTTAAAAACAAAAATTGAAAACGAAAACAAAACAATAGAACGAAACAATGTTAAAAGCTGTTTTTTAACCAGCATTAATTGTGTAGTGGAGTTCTATTATTCCTACACTTTCTTCTTTTTTTTTTTTTTTTTATTGTATTATTTATTTATGTTTCTTATCTGTTTATAGATACTGCAATAATTTATCAAATCTTATTCTATTTTTAATTACATCCTTTTGTGTTCGCACTTATGCCTCAGTAGTATTAGCGCTGGGCTGGTCGATCGTTGCGCTGCAGTCGGCTTTGGCTGCATACTCTTATTAGTTTTCTAGCAAAAGGATTTGGATGTGTCGATAACTTGTCTAGATGCTTCGCTTTTTTGTCTGAAATGACTTCAGTTACGTATTTTATTTGGAGGTCTCTGTGAATGTATTCGTTTCGGAGATACCACGGCGCTCCAGTCATAGTTCTCAGGATTTTGGACTGAGCTCGCTGGACAATGTCTATGTTACTTTTAGAGGCGTTGCCCCATAGCTCGGCACTATAAGTCCAGATGGGTTTTATCACTGAGTTGTACAAAATTACTTTATATTCCAGGCAAAGGCGGGAGTGTGCGTTTATAAGCCAATATAGGTTTCTGGCCTTTAGTCTCATGTGCAGCGTTTTGGCTTCTATATGCTTTCGCCACGTGAGTCGCCTGTCTAAATGGACACCTAGGTATGTAACTTCATTAGAATGTGGGATGCATGTGTTGTTTAGGGAAACGGGCGGGCAGCTAAGTTTATTTAGAGTGAATGTGACTTGTTTGCATTTGCTTACGTTCAGCTGTATACGCCAATTTGCAAGCCATCTTTCTACAGATGCTAGATGATTGGTTAATTGCGAGGAAGCTTTTACTGGGCATCTGGAGCGGCTTAGTATAGCGGTGTCGTCAGCAAATGTGGAAGTTGTGAGCTGGTGATCAGTAGGGATGTCAGCCATGTACAGAATGTAGAGGATTGGGCCCAGAACACTGCCCTGGGGCACTCCGGCTGCGGTTGCATAGTCGTTCGAGGTGCTATTATTGCACCTTACTGCAAAAACTCGATTGTAGAGATAAGACTTAAGTATCTTATGTGTGTTTTGTGGCAGAAGTTGATAATTTTGAACATTAGTCCGTCGAGCCAAACTCGATCGAAAGCTTGGGCGACGTCTAGGAATATAGCAGTGCAGTATTCTCGACGCTCGAAAGCAGTGCGAATTTCCGATGTGATTCGGTTGACCTGTTCAATAGTTCCATGCTTTTCTCTGAAGCCAAATTGGTGGCTTGGGATTGTATTGTACGTTTTAAGATGTGGGCTGATTTTTAGCAGCAAAACTTTTTCAAACAGGTTTGACAGGCAAGCTAGTAAGCTTATAGGCCTGTATGATGATGGCTGAGTTTTATCTTTTCCTGGTTTGGGTATCATGATAATGATTGATTTCTTCCATCGCTGGGGAAAGTATCCAAGCTTAGCAATAGCGTTGAAAAGTAAGCAAATATGCAGGATGGCACACTGCGGAAGTTCGATGATCATTTTCGGCGTAATTAGGTCAAAGCCAGGCGACTTTCGAGGCGTTTTTCCGGAATTCCAGAGGTTCTTGGGGGGCCATGTCCGCTGCTGTTGTAGCTGGTAGAGTGAAAGAATTTGTAGCAGGGTTTGGCTGGAATACGTCGTGCAGATGATGAGCAAATGCACTTGCTCTCTCTTCATCGGAGCGAAGCCAGCTGCCATTGCCACTTCGTAATGGCATAACCGTTTCTGTTGGTGAGCTTAGGTTCTTATAAGCACTCCATAGTGGATGCTTTGTGCTGGTTGGAGATAGTTGCTCTATGTACTGGCGCTGGGCTTCAACTTCCTCTTTTTTGAGTGCCTTGGTGAGTCTGCGGGTGGCTATCTTTAGCATATGCTTTGCGTTTGGTGATCTGCTGATCTGCCACTCCCTCCGAAGGTGTCGTTTATGTATCACCAGTTGTTCTATTTCGCGGTTTGTACTGGTGTAGCTATATTTGTTACATGTGTTCGTTGGGGTAGCAGCCTTTGCAGCAGAGACTAAGGTGGCTTCGAGTGTATCTGTCGTGCGGTCAATATCTTTCTCTGTGGTCAATATCGGTGTTTGCTCAAGGTGTGCACAAACAAATCTTTTGTACTTAGACCACTTTGTTAAGTTGCTTGTAATCCTGTGAGATCGGTCAACAGTGTGTGGACGATTGAGAAGATCCAGTATAACCGGCGAGTGGTCAGATGATAGGTCAGCAAGTGACTCAGCGGTGAGCATTGCACGGTTAATTTTTCGTGTTACTGCAAAATCAATTAAGTCTGGAATTTTGTTGGGATCTGCTGGCCAGTATGTAGGCCCACCCGGAGACACAAAGTCAAGCTTATTACGTGGCTTGATCATTGCATTATACAGTTGCTTACCCTTTGGCGTCACCAGGCGGGATCCCCAGTGCGTGTGCTTGGCGTTGTAGTCGCCGGCTGCAATGAATTTCTCGCCCAAAGTGTTGAAAAATTCCATAAATTGGTCTTCAGATATCGAAAAGCGGGGTGGGCAATAGACTGCAGCCAAATTTAGTGTGCCGCTACAGAGGTGTATTGTTATAGATGTTGACTGCAAGTAGTCTTTTTCGAATCTATTTAAAAAGTAATGCTTAAGACGACTTCTTAAAAGTATACCAGTTCCACCATGAGCTTTGTTGTCAGGATGATTCGTTCCGTAGAAGAAGTAACCTGGTATTTTAAAGTTGTATTTATTTGTAAGATGCGTTTCCGATAGGAGCATTACATCTATGTTTTGGTCATTTAAGAACTGGGTGAGTTCTTGTTTATGTCGTGAAACGCCATTTGCGTTCCACAGTGTTATCCTTAGGGAAGCCATTATATAGATTTTGAGGATGCAAGCAGTTGCATCAACGTGTTTTGGTTTCGCATGAGGTCTTGCATTGTAGTTTGCATAAACGTCATAAACTCTTTCATACTTTGTTGTAATGACAGCAGAATTGATTCAATGCCACTCGATTGTGTCAATTGTTGTGTATGGGTGTTTGGCACCTTGGAGTCTTCGTATGTTGCATTTGCGATTCTTGTAGGTAATGCAGGATTGTGCAGACCGGTCTTGAGTGCGTTTGCAAATGAGATTCCACGGGTTGTCCCTGAGACAGTTGGGCATGGCGTTGAAGGAGGTTGATTTGTTGGCTGCGGATCATGGTGGATGTTGAGGTTGTTATGGTTGCGTACAGTAGCCACACGGTTGTTAAGGCGGCTTTTCAGCTCCTTATACACCTCGCATCCTCTCCAGTTTGCAGTATGTTTCTCGCCACAATTGCTACACATTTTTGCGGATGGGTCTTTTTTATTTTTGGGGCAGTTAGAAGTGCTATGAGATTCGCTGCAGACTACACAGATTGATCGCAGAGTACAGTAGGTCTTTGTATGACCATATTCTTGGCAATTCGTGCATTGTACTGGACCTTTTCGCTTATGAGGCTCCTCTACTGTTATCCTGCGGTGTAGTAGGAATTGCAGTTTGTATATCGGGTGCACCTCGTTTTTTTTAAAGCTTTTGGTCTCTGGCTCAAGCTCGACTTTAAATAGTGGTTGTGGGACTTTGTTTCTATCAATAATATTAATGGCTGTTTTAGCATTAAAGTTCTTGCTTTTAAGAGCATCGATTATTTCATTTGGGTCTACCGACGGCTCAATGCCTTTCAGTACTACTTGTAGTCCTTTGCAGCTTTTTAGTTGATAGGTATAAAAGTTTTTCCCTGCTTCGCTCAGGTATTTGGTTACTATGCGGTGGTCCGCCTCCGTTTGGATCTGCAATCTTACTTCATGTATGTTTCCCTTCTTTAGCGGATTGATGTAAAATTTGTTTTCACCAATGAGTTCAACAAGCTTGTCTACAAGAGTTTTCGAGCTCTGCTCTCGGATGAATATTGGTGGCGGCTTAACTATCTTTGGTTCTACTAACATTGGTACAGCTTGTTGTTCGGGTTCGCAATCAGCTAAGATAGCGAACCGATTAGAGCTGGCAGCTCCAGAGTCTTGACTAGCATCATTGGTCCGATTAATTTTTGGTTGGTTGCCTGTCTTTGCATTGGGTGGGCTTAATTTCCGCTTTATTTGTATATAGCGATCTATGCCAGTCTGCACAGCTGTGCATTTTTTTCGATTTTGTTTTGGTTCTTGTTCGCGTGTATTGCTACTACTGCTGGGTCCAGCAACTAAGGTAACGGTGGCCTGCACAAGCTGTAGGCTCAGTGGGAGCGGATGCAACTGTTGACGAAATCGAGCGAGCTGTCGATACCGTTCCAGTTGTTGTTGTGATTGCAGTTGCAGTGGTTATTGATGTCACTGTATTGGTCACTGTAGGTAAGCGTAGAGAAATTTCGCCAGAGTTTGGCGAGAGCGGGTTCAAAGACAGTAGCGAGGGAGAGCAAGAGCGTGCTCTTTCTTGGGTCGTTGACGAGAGTAAGTTCGTCGGGTTAGGGGTTGTTGACCGATCGACGAATGTGAAGTACGCATTGTTTCGCAGTGAGAGCCGGCGTTCGTCCCTCTCGTGAGCGCGGGCGTCGTTTCGACTCATAGTTAAACTTTGTTGTGTTTTTTTTTTTTTATTGTTTTGTTTGTTTATAGTATTTAAAACACAGAATAAGTAATTGTGCGATGATGCATCGCACAGAGCGTCTCTTTCGCTTTCGGTGTTGAATATAATATATTTATTTTAACTTTCTTTTACTTTACTCAAATTAGTTTTACGGAGCTCGATGAAAACACGTCTTACTCCGACAAAGGTGCCGCAACGTTCACAACTTCACTTTCTTAAGCGCACTTTTCAACAATTAATTAATTAGAAAACCAATACAAAACAAAACAATTCTATCCTATGAAAACAAAACAAAACAAACAAATCATAGATATTATAAACACATTTAAATACAAAATAAGAGTTGCACATTGATACACACAATGAAAGAAAAACACTAATAAAACATCAAGTTTCAAGCACATTTAAATATAAACTTACACTTATAAATTGTAAGCCTAATTTTAAGCCATTTAAACTCAAACATGAAATCAAATGAGTGCCACATAAATTGAATTGAACAAAATTGAATTATCATAGAAAACATTTGAACAAACAAATTTGTAGAAAAATATAGGAAACCCAAATGTTTTTTTTTAAATTTAACAATACTCTGAAAAAAGAACATATTAAAAAAATGAAATGATTTAATGAATGAAAAAAATACTATAAGATACACCCTTTTGTCGAAACAAAATCCATAAATTCGTAACGAAAAATTCCATAAATTCGTAATCGAAATATTATATCTTCCACAAATCGTTACAAAAACTCTTAAAAGAAACTATGAAATATTTACATAGATACTATTAATGCAAATCGAAATGTTAAACAGTTTTCTGACCCTTTGCAATAGAAATAAAACATGAATATTGGAATGAATCTAATAATGTTCTAAATTAATTGTTTTCTGGATAGACATGGCAACTTAAGTTAATAGTCGGATGAATATAGGGTATCTTCGGATACAATAATTTTCAAAGAAGATTATGGTAGGGTGGGTAAAGACAGCGAGGTCGCACAACACCTTCGACCCCGCAAATGTTATACATATATTGCAATCCGATCTTTTTTTATTTTTTTGTTGGAACCTACAATAGTTTGCTTTGTTAGATACACCCGTCTTGTATTTCTTGGAGTAAGTCTCTCTTTTAGTTTCTGTTAGGAATCCTAAATAATAAAGTTGTGTAGATGTGGAGAAGGAATGTGGCAACAACCCACCACACGCCAAAGAGCTACGGCACAAGAGGATTCCGTCCGCTATCATTCCTGATCCGTAAGTCGACTCTTGAAGTTTCAAATTGATACC
The DNA here is from genome assembly GCA_018903675.1 of Zaprionus capensis. NCBI lineage: Eukaryota > Metazoa > Arthropoda > Insecta > Diptera > Drosophilidae > Zaprionus > Zaprionus capensis. Next base: position 7,769 of record JAEIFN010000037.1, on the reverse strand, counting down.
CTGTGTGTTTCGGCTACTTCTTTGATTCGCACTTCGACCATTACACTCCCTCAATAGGGTTTCCATTTTGGTCATCGAGTAAATATGTAGTTGGAAACGTTCTTTGAATTTTCCGAATTCTAAAAATTTCTGTTGTCCAATTTGGAGTAAAGCCCTTTTCAAATACATGTTTGTATTTACTTATACGCACAAGATCACCTTGACGCAAGTTTTTGTCTATAAATATTTTTATATGATTATATGCTGTCTTCAGAATTTTTTCCTCATTAGCCTTGGTTACATTAATTGGCTTCTCTTGTATTGTTCTATGCTTTCGATTATTATATACATCTATTAGTTGCTTGTATATTTGAACCCACTTATATGATCCATTAAAACTGAACTCACGCCAAATGAGTTCTTTCAGTGTTCTATTAAAACGTTGAACAATTGATGCCTTTAGGGAACTGAATATAGAGTAGTGGTTGATTTCATAAGAGTGCATTAATGCTTTGAAATGTGTATTATAGAATTCAGTTCCGTTATCAGTTTGTAAATTTTTTGGTGCACCACGACCAGACTTGAATATTTTTTCCATTGCCTGTGCTACTTCTTTAGCATTTTTTGTTTTTAATGCTTCACCCCACGCATATTTTGAAAAACAATCTATAACAGTTAGAAGATAGCGGGAGCCATTATTCGATGAGCTGTATGCACCCATTTCAACTAAATCAGCTTGCCATAAGTCGTTGATACCCTTCACAATCACTCTACGTCGTTTAAAATTCTTAATTGATGCTCGATGTAATTCATTCACTATTTCTCGCTTCATTGATGGTAATATTTTCGTTGTTGTTGTTGTTGTTGTTGACGTCATCGCTGACCTTCTTAAACTATTCTTCCCAATTGACTTCTTCTTCTTCTGCTTCATACCACATATATATTCTAATTTATTTTTAATGATGTGTGAAAGGTTTAACTCTTTCTATGCTCTCGGTTTCACTTTTAAGAATAGTTTTAAAGCTAATGCTGTTAAAAATATCTTGTTCTATACCATCCAATTCTTCAATTCGTTTTTGCACAATTCTCTCTAAGTTTGGAATTTTTTTGTTGAAGTCGGCAATGTTTGTCTGAATCTCTGTAATTAATGTTTTTTTCCTATTTTTTGATTGACGCTGTTCTTTAGAAATTGAAGAAGATATATTTCTTACAACTTTTTCTAGTTCTTCGTCAACATACTGTTTTGATGTTAAATCATTTTCATTAATGGGTGTTAGACAATTTTTAAATATTTTCTTCTGTGCATTCAAATTACCATCAGAGTCATTGAATACAACTTCAAATTTTTCAACACCTTTCTAAAGTGTTTTGAATATTCTACTTTATTTGAATAATGTCCGAACTTATCAAGTGACATGTAGTTTTAAGTATGCCAAGCGGATGCCAAGCCAAGTCAAGCACTGTTGCCTTCTTCAAACTCGAGCGGCTATAACAGCGATGGGATAACTATGGGAATGGGAAAGAGGGTTCTGCAACGAGTTAAGGGAACAGGAATGTGGCTTACGCTTCGCAATGCTCAGTAATTGGTTCAATAATAAATACAGCGATTGATTTTTTTGCAGCACCCTCTCTTGTTTCTTTTGTCGATCCTTCTCACAATCCACACAGATTGAGTTTTAATTAAAGCAAAGGTGTGCAATCCACAGAGGGAAGGAAGGCTTGAGTACTGTGCATAAGAAATACCTTGCAAAATGATAAGGGAAATCTTCATTTAAATGACGATTGGTAACCCATTTTGCTTGCGAGGTCGTCGGCTTTTCCACTTCAAAATGCTGTATGAGATGCAAATGCAGTGAGCGACAATTGATCTGGGTATTTAGTTTCTATGGCAGCCTTTATACAGTCAATAAGAAGCATGTCACCCAATAGCACAAACTAGGAGATAGCTTTCCAACAGACGGACACACGGGCACGAACACATACATGAATGCTTGAAGCAAATTTAAAATATATATCATACATTTTATGGGATCAGAAGTGTCTCCTAACGTGCAAACGTTATTCCTTTTGGAAAGTTGAAAATAATTGCCAACTTTTAACATATGTGAACTTTTTTGTACTTCTATGATAGTTTTCATTGTCCCGCAATGGTTGCCTGTGGATAATTCCAGTTAAATAACTTATTATATGTTTGTATGTGTATTCAAACACCTTGTATGCGCTTGTGTCTGTGCACAGGTTTGTATGTACTTGCAAGCCATTATCCAGTATTCTATCTGCACAGGTCATGGGGCAAATAGCTAATAATCATTATTAATAATTTACGTACCAAACGTCTGGCGCATAATAACAAAACGTTGCGAACACGCCAGGCCAATCCCCATAACCCGTTTACATACACTCTCCTGGTTACACCGTTGGTCTTTCTCCTTTTGGCAGACAATAATTATGGCTACATATTGCACCTGTAACATTGGTCTCGCCTGGTCTTATGCCTGTTTTCCGGCTTTCCGACTACGATGAGTTGCATTGTCTTACCGCTTAAATTGAATTATAAATTGATACAGGCCAAGCTTATTTAAAATGATTTATTGTTTTAATTGGTGTAAATCGATTGAGCCAATATTTTTGTGTAATGTTTTATTTAAATATAATAACAACAGAACAACACGCGGCTGTTACGGCAGTCCGCCTGTAGATGTCCAGGCTGAGCGCAGTTGCGGCACACGCGCTGCAGGTCGCCCTTGGTTGCTCCTGTGAGTGGTGTGTGTGGAGTGGTTGTCGCTGCTTTGGGAGTCAGTGGTGTCGGTGGTGCGTTGTTCGTCGCTGGCGGATTCGGTGGCTTCGGGTTCTCTCTCCGTCGATCAACTTGGCTCGTCGCTTGGCGTTGCAGCTCCTTCGTGGTCTCGTATGTGGTCACGAGTTTGCTCAGCTGAGCCAGTGTTTGGAACTCGTGACGGCGGGTGAAAAGTTGGTACTCCGGCGTCATGTTATCGTAAATCCTGTCCAGCTCCTGCTCCTGGGTGTATTTGGCCCGTCGCATCATCAGCCGCAATGCCAGGGCGTAATCCCGGAATCGCTCACCTCGGCGTTGGGTGCGGCTCCGGATCTCGTTCTCCAGGCGTTGAAAATAGCGCGGTGGGAGGAAGAATTCCATAAACTCCTGCTTGCACTCCTCCCAGGTGACTTTGTAGAGGGTGTTGACCCTGAACCAGTCCTCCGCTTGGCCCGTTAGCACGTTCGCTACCGCTTGTGGTAACTGTTGCGGGTCGATGCTGTACAGTGCTGCCTTCTCTTCCAGCTGCTCGATGAACCCCCACGGATCTGTAGCGTCGCCGTTGAAGGCTACGCCCCATTTCCGCACTCGATCGGCCAGCTCGTATGGGGCTATCCATCGATGGCTTGGTTCGCTGGTCCTACTAACGGCACTGGACGCTGGAACAGGTGGAATGTGTCGGCTAGCAGCGCTCCTCGAAGGACTCGCTGCCCGTCGAACTTCCAGGCTGGGTATCGGAAGAACGACTTCGGAGTCGTCTTCTGCCGGCACCGAGGAGGTGTCGCGTGAGCCTGCTCCAGGTTGTCTCTGCTCCGGTGTAACTGCGTTTCCCAAAGTGGTCTCCAGCTCCATCAGGCGTTGCAGCTGTTCCTTTGACAGGTCCCCTTGATTGGTGAACGCTGTCAGGCGGCTCCGCATCTCCTCCACTGTACCGCTCGTGTCCAGTCCAAATTCTTTGAGGATGAGCTGTAGCTCGCTCTTCCTCCGGAACGCGATCCAACGTGATCCCATGTTAGGCGAGTTTGTTGATGTTCGTTCACAACGTTTAAAAGAATCAACAAAAAAAACGCTCGCGAGGTATGTGTGCCGTGCGTCACTGAAATGTTTCTTGTGTCCGTTCACAAAAATGTTCGCTTTGAGGCACTGATCAACGAATAGCTCGATCACGGAAAAAATGTTTACCCAGGGTGTGTACAGGGTATTATTGTCTGTCAACGTCGTTGACTACTCGCGACTCGGTTCTATTAATGTTCACTTTTGGACCACGATAAAAAAATATCTTGATCACGAAAAATTTTCGCACACCGAAGAAAATGTTCTCGCGATAGTAGAATCAAAGAATGTTTGCTCGTTTTAAAATGTTTCAGACGGATGCGCACAGGGTATTAGGATGTCGGTCAACGTTGTCGATGTTGACTATTTGTGTGTCCGGCTGCAACTCGATTTGTATAACTGGTCACTTGTTCATACACAGACAAAAAAAAAGGATCCGCGGAATATTTGCTCGTAGAAAAATGCTTTCGAAGGATACACAGGGTATTAGAATGTTTGTCAACGTTGTCGATGTTGACTACTCGGGGTTCCGTACGCGACTGACTTCCTCGGTATTCGGTACCGAGTCTTATATACAAGTTCCCTGAGCGATATCGTCGCTCAGGCTGCGCCGGCGCAGGAAAAATGGTCAAGCAGTGGAAAAATATAAATCAGTAGGTCAAGAATTTTCGCACACGTCGATGTGCGTAGTAGTCGTAGACATATGTGGAACCTGTCCTACGACTATCTATGTAAAACCTATGTCTCGTATGCCTGAAGTGGTGTACCTGCGTACGCTTGCTACTGCTGCTCTACGTGAAACTTGCTAGTCGTAGACAGGTGTGGAACCTGTCCTACGATTTATATGAAAAAAACTGTGGACAATATCCATGTATCGATGTATATTGTTTGCTACTGATGCCCTGTGTCTCGTGCCTCTCTACTATACCCTGCATGAGTTAGCTATGTGGGGCTTTAATCCACGGAAAGATGTTAAAAAAAATTCTCAAAACTAAACGTCTAGTCATATTAGTCCCTGCTCGGGCGCCATCTGTAAGGATGTTTTCTTAGGCTGGGGTACATATCTCAGTCCCGCCAGGGTCTTTACAGAACATTTATATAAAACTAGGACTACCATGACTTTAGTAAGAGAAGAGCTACTAGTTGGTCATACCCTACTGGGGTATTACAGGGTATAGGGGACACACGTGGTCTATGTCACACATGTGTACTCGCTGGTAATGTGGATCTCCACGTGGGTCCTATCACCACGTGGTCCGTTTGAGACTCACGTGCACGTGTCGTGTGTCACGCGTGCCTGGCTCGCTGACTATCGTGAGGAACGCACGTGACCGCGGGTGCTTTCGCTTGCACTCCCCGTCGCTCGTTGGTGTATTCCACCATTCGCAACTCGGTAAAATGCACGCTCACGCACCACACTTGTCAGCTATCGCTCACTCACGACGCCTCTCACGGTCGATCGTTGGTCGTACAGCACGCCCGTGACCGCAGGTGTTCTCGCAAGTGCTCCCACGAGCCGCTCAGTGATGTATTGCACCACGCCGCAACTCGTTAGAGCCCCGCTCACACACCCACTTGCACACTGGCGTCTCACTCACGACTCACGATCAGCCGCCGGTCGTGCAGAAATGCCTGTGGCCGCAGGTACTTTCGCCTGTACTTCCACAAGTCGCTCTGCGGTGTATTCCACCACTCCGCAACTTGTTAAAGCACACGCTCGTGCACCCGCTTGCCAACTGACGTTTCACTCACGACACAAATCACGAGTGGCCGTTGGCCATGCGGAACGCCCGCAGGTGTCCTCGCCCATACTCCCACAAGTCGCTCGATGGTGTATTGCACCACGCCGCAACTCGTTAGAGCACACGCTCACGCACCCACTCGTCACTAACGTTCACTCACGACACGGACGGTGCGTGTGTACGCTCAGAGTCGCCTACTGGTCAGCGGAGCACCGGCATACCAGACAGCACTACTCTGCGAATACACACTCACACAGGCACACACATACACGACACTTTCGCACTGCGCTAGAGGGGAAAAATGTTTCACTGGGTATATTTTAATAATCACGGCGGGCTTGTTTCGTTTTAATATTCAATAACATGTTTTATTCATTGTTGGTTTCGTTGGTTTCCTATCGCTAATTACTTATCCTAATTAGGCCCTGCCTTCCTGCCTATTCGCACCATCTACGCTAGCTATTAACTACTACTTTCAATATTTAAATATTTCTCCAGCTCACCTGGACTCTCCTGCTACCGGATTCATCCTTATTTTTCTAATTTGATGTCCTTGGGCACTTGACACTTGTATAACTTGACTTTTCACTTTTTTATGTCCCCATGGGAGAGCTGTTGCTTCCGGCTTACTTAGCTGCTCGAGTCACCAGCCCGGCACCGACAGCTGCCATTCCCCCCTTGAAACCCCCTCATGCCTTCACACAGACCTAACGCAGCGACTAGCGAAGTCTTACATCAACAGCCGCTCTTCTGCTCAAATCATATATTTCACCACATTTGAGTAACGGCCAACGCAACATACGAACATATTGGTCGGACTCAACATAATCGATGCTCACAACAACGGTACGTCGGTGCCCAAATCATGATGCGCCGACGATCAGCCGCGCCGGACCGGCGTCTTCCGATGAAGCGTAAGGCAGAGCAACGGTACCTCGATGGCCAAATCACGATGTTATGTGAGTTAAAAAAACAACAAGTTGACAAGTACAAATAAATAACATAACAGTGAATTGAAAACAATATTTGAACAATGCCGAACAAGTGGTTGAAACGAAAACATAACACATACATATACCACACCAGGTGATAAGTGCACACAGATGGGTGTCAATCGCCGATCACCATCATCGTGGACATTTGTCACCATGGCACAGTGGTTGCGCTTGTAGGGAACCGCGGCCATAAATAGTTCCCGTTGAAATATCGTTATGAAATTTTTTCCAAAAATCTAAAAAAAATATTTGAACATGTAGTAAAAAAATTTGTCAAATCGGACGACGTTATCTTATAGCTCCCATAGTATTGCTCATATGCCGATGCAGAAAACAATTCCAGTAAAGATGCAGGGCTAAACTTCTATTATTGGCAACTATGATATGTAGGATATTTTAATTATTTTGTGTATACATTTGTGAAAGTGTAACTCCTCACTCTCTCCTGCCCAACCTCCTCCCATAAATATAAACAAATTAAAAATCTCCAGTTCTTTCAATTATATATAAGAAAAAATGTATTTGTTAATAATAAAAGTAAAATGGAAACGAATTTTAATGAAAAAACTTAACAAATATCATCTAACAAATCAAATGTCGCTGAAAAAAATTTAGATTTATCTTTTTTTGGTGGTTTTCTTTGACCTTTTATAAAGGGGTCAGAGCGCAAAAGAAGTGAGTTCATCAAATCGGTATTTGTCAATATGCGAGACATTTTTCGAGTATGTTGAAGCCGGCACTTCTTTATTTCCTTATTGTTGGACTCCGCAGCTTCTTCTGAAAGCTCTCCAATCGACAGCAACGCATGATCTACCACCTTCGCACCGTGAATTAATATTTTATGTACTGTTGCTGGAAGATAATACCATGAATATTTTGTTACTAGCCGTTCAGCAGTATTCAACGCATAGCTTTCGAAATTATGAACATTAATTGAATATCCTGATGCTAAAGCTTGCAATATCATTGCGCATCGGGTTATGACTTCTTCATCAATGCCTGTAATCTCAGATGCCAAGCTGGGGTTTCCAAAAAATTTTCGAGCTGTATTTCCATCGTTGGAAATTCCTTAGCCTCCGTCTCTTGGTTTATCAACAATGATTCCCATTTTGTCACGAAATTCCGCTTGGATTCGTTCTTTTCTTTGCAGTACATTAAGCTTATGTTCTGCTGATCTCGCCTGCCACATTTTTATTTCCAACTTGTATGAAAGGTGCAAGATGT
>JAEIFN010000367.1:2500-12515 GCA_018903675.1 Zaprionus capensis | reverse complement strand
AAATTTTGAAAATTTATAAAATTTTCGAAAATTTATAAAATTTTGAAAATTTATAAAATTTTGGTAAATTTATAAAAACTTTTGAAGATTTAGTCACGAGTCACGAGTCACGAGTCACGAGTCACGAGTCACGAGTAACGAGTCACAAGTCACGAGTCACGAGTCACGAGTCACGAGTCACGAGTCACGAGTCACGAGTCACGAGTCACGAGTCACGAGTCACGAGTCACGAGTCACGAGTCACGAGTCACGAGTCACGAGTCACGAGTCACGAGTCACGAGTCACGAGTCACGAGTCACGAGTCACGAGTCACGAGTCACGAGTCACGAGTCACGAGTCACGAGTCACGAGTCACGAGTCACGAGTCACGAGTCACGAGTCACGAGTCACGAGTCACGAGTCACGAGTCACGAGTCACGAGTCACGAGTCACGAGTCACGAGTCACGAGTCACGAGTCACGAGTCACGAGTCACGAGTCACGAGTCACGAGTCACGAGTCACGAGTCACGAGTCACGAGTCACGAGTCACGAGTCACGAGTCACGAGTCACGAGTCACGAGTCACGAGTCACGAGTCACGAGTCACGAGTCACGAGTCACGAGTCACGAGTCACGAGTCACGAGTCACGAGTCACGAGTCACGAGTCACGAGTCACGAGTCACGAGTCACGAGTCACGAGTCACGAGTCACGAGTCACGAGTCACGAGTCACGAGTCACGAGTCACGAGTCACGAGTCACGAGTCACGAGTCACGAGTCACGAGTCACGAGTCACGAGTCACGAGTCACGAGTCACGAGTCACGAGTCACGAGTCACGAGTCACGAGTCACGAGTCACGAGTCACGAGTCACGAGTCACGAGTCACGAGTCACGAGTCACGAGTCACGAGTCACGAGTCACGAGTCACGAGTCACGAGTCACGAGTCACGAGTCACGAGTCACGAGTCACGAGTCACGAGTCACGAGTCACGAGTCACGAGTCACGAGTCACGAGTCACGAGTCACGAGTCACGAGTCACGAGTCACGAGTCACGAGTCACGAGTCACGAGTCACGAGTCACGAGTCACGAGTCACGAGTCACGAGTCACGAGTCACGAGTCACGAGTCACGAGTCACGAGTCACGAGTAACGAGTCACGAGTCACGAGTCACGAGTCACGAGTCACGAGTCACGAGTCACGAGTCACGAGTAACGAGTAACGAGTAACGAGTCACGAGTCACGAGTCACGAGTCACGAGTCACGAGTCACGAGTCACGAGTCACGAGTCACGAGTCACGAGTCACGAGTCACGAGTCACGAGTCACGAGTAACGAGTCACGAGTAACGAGTCACGAGTCACGAGTCACGAGTCACGAGTCACGAGTCACGAGTCACGAGTCACGAGTCACGAGTCACGAGTCACGAGTCACGAGTCACGAGTCACGAGTCACGAGTCACGAGTCACGAGTCACGAGTCACGAGTCACGAGTCACGAGTCACGAGTCACGAGTCACGAGTCACGAGTCACGAGTCACGAGTCACGAGTCACGAGTCACGAGTCACGAGTCACGAGTCACGAGTCACGAGTCACGAGTCACGAGTCACGAGTCACGAGTCACGAGTCACGAGTCACGAGTCACGAGTCACGAGTCACGAGTCACGAGTCACGAGTCACGAGTCACGAGTCACGAGTCACGAGTCACGAGTCACGAGTCACGAGTCACGAGTCACGAGTCACGAGTCACGAGTCACGAGTCACGAGTCACGAGTCACGAGTCACGAGTCACGAGTAACGAGTAACGAGTAACGAGTCACGAGTCACGAGTCACGAGTCACGAGTCACGAGTCACGAGTCACGAGTCACGAGTCACGAGTCACGAGTCACGAGTCACGAGTCACGAGTCACAAGTCACGAGTCACGAGTCACAAGTCACGAGTCACGAGTCACGAGTCACGAGTCACGAGTCACGAGTCTAAGAGTTTGAAAATTTTGAAAATTTTGAAACTTTTAAAATTTTGAAAATTTAAAATTTGAAAATTAAAACGAGTAAAAATTTGTCACGAGTTCAAAACGAGTCACGAGTCACGAGTCACGAGTCACGAGTCACGAGTAACGAGTAACGAGTAACGAGTCACGAGTCACGAGTCACGAGTCACGAGTCACGAGTCACGAGTCACGAGTCACGAGTCACGAGTCACGAGTCACGAGTCACGAGTCACGAGTCACGAGTCACGAGTCACGAGTCACGAGTCACGAGTCACGAGTCACGAGTCACGAGTCACGAGTCACGAGTCACGAGTCACGAGTCACGAGTCACGAGTCACGAGTCACGAGTCACGAGTCACGAGTCACGAGTCACGAGTCACGAGTCACGAGTCACGAGTCACGAGTCACGAGTCACGAGTCACGAGTCACGAGTCACGAGTCACGAGTCACGAGTCACGAGTCACGAGTCACGAGTCACGAGTCACGAGTCACGAGTCACGAGTCACGAGTCACGAGTCACGAGTCACGAGTCACGAGTCACGAGTCACGAGTCACGAGTCACGAGTCACGAGTCACGAGTAACGAGTCACGAGTCACGAGTCACGAGTCACGAGTCACGAGTCACGAGTCACGAGTCACGAGTCACGAGTCACGAGTCACGAGTCACGAGTCACGAGTCACGAGTCACGAGTCACGAGTCACGAGTCACGAGTCACGAGTCACGAGTCACGAGTCACGAGTCACGAGTCACGAGTCACGAGTCACGAGTCACGAGTCACGAGTCACGAGTCACGAGTCACGAGTCACGAGTCACGAGTCACGAGTCACGAGTCACGAGTCACGAGTCACGAGTCACGAGTCACGAGTCACGAGTCACGAGTCACGAGTCACGAGTCACGAGTCACGAGTCACGAGTCACGAGTCACGAGTCACGAGTCACGAGTCACGAGTCACGAGTCACGAGTCACGAGTCACGAGTCACGAGTCACGAGTCACGAGTCACGAGTCACGAGTCACGAGTCACGAGTCACGAGTCACGAGTCACGAGTCACGAGTCACGAGTCACGAGTCACGAGTCACGAGTCACGAGTAACGAGTCACGAGTCACGAGTCACGAGTCACGAGTCACGAGTCACGAGTCACGAGTCACGAGTCACGAGTCACGAGTCACGAGTCACGAGTCACGAGTCACGAGTCACGAGTCACGAGTCACGAGTCACGAGTCACGAGTCACGAGTCAAGAGTCACGAGTCACGAGTCACGAGTCACGAGTCACGAGTCACGAGTCACGAGTCACGAGTCACGAGTCACGAGTCACGAGTCACGAGTCACGAGTCACGAGTCACGAGTCACGAGTCACGAGTCACGAGTCACGAGTCACGAGTCACGAGTCACGAGTCACGAGTCACGAGTCACGAGTCACGAGTCACGAGTCACGAGTCACGAGTCACGAGTCACGAGTCACGAGTCACGAGTCACGAGTCACGAGTCACGAGAGTCACGAGTCACGAGTCACGAGTCACGAGTCACGAGTCACGAGTCACGAGTCACGAGTCACGAGTCACGAGTCACGAGTCACGAGTCACGAGTCACGAGTCACGAGTCACGAGTCACGAGTCACGAGTCACGAGTCACGAGTCACGAGTCACGAGTCACGAGTCACGAGTCACGAGTCACGAGTCACGAGTCACGAGTCACGAGTAACGAGTCACGAGTCACGAGTCACGAGTCACGAGTCACGAGTCACGAGTCACGAGTCACGAGTCACGAGTCACGAGTCACGAGTCACGAGTCACGAGTCACGAATCACGAGTCACGAGTCACGAGTCACGAGTCACGAGTCACGAGTCACGAATTTTAAAATTAAATTTTTTAAAATTTTAATTTTAAATTTTAAAATTTAATAGAGTCACGAGTCACGAGTCACGAGTCACGAGTCACGAGTCACGAGTCACGAGTCACGAGTCACGAGTCACGAGTCACGAGTCACGAGTCACATACATCACGAGTACATTCACGATCACATCACGAATAATACTTATCGAGTCACGAGTCACGAGTCACGAGTCACGAGTCACGAGTCACGAGTCACGAGTCACGAGTCACGAGTCACGAGTCACGAGTCACGAGTCACGAGTCACGAGTCACGAGTCACGAGTCACGAGTCACGAGTCACGAGTCACGAGTCACGAGTCACGAGTCACGAGTCACGAGTCACGAGTCACGAGTCACGAGTCACGAGTCACGAGTCACGAGTCACGAGTCACGAGTCACGAGTCACGAGTCACGAGTCACGAGTCACGAGTCACGAGTCACGAGTCACGAGTCACGAGTCACGAGTCACGAGTCACGATTCACGGGTCACGAGTCACGAGTCACGAGTCACGAGTCACGAGTCACGAGTCACGAGTCACGAGTCACGAGTCACGAGTCACGAGTCACGAGTCACGAGTCACGAGTCACGAGTCACGAGTCACGAGTCACGAGTCACGAGTCACGAGTCACGAGTCACGAGTCACGAGTCACGAGTCACGAGTCACGAGTCACGAGTCACGAGTCACGAGTCACGAGTCACGAGTCACGAGTCACGAGTCACGAGTCACGAGTCACGAGTCACGAGTCACGAGTCACGAGTCACGAGTCACGAGTCACGAGTCACGAGTCACGAGTCACGAGTCACGAGTCACGAGTCACGAGTCACGAGTCACGAGTCACGAGTCACGAGTCACGAGTCACGAGTCACGAGTCACGAGTCACGAGTCACGAGTCACGAGTCACGAGTCACGAGTCACGAGTCACGAGTCACGAGTCACGAGTCACGAGTCACGAGTCACGAGTCACGAGTCACGAGTCACGAGTCACGAGTCACGAGTCACGAGTCACGAGTCACGAGTCACGAGTCACGAGTCACGAGTCACGAGTCACGAGTCACGAGTCACGAGTCACGAGTCACGAGTCACGAGTCACGAGTCACGAGTCACGAGTCACGAGTCACGAGTCACGAGTCACGAGTCACGAGTCACGAGTCACGAGTCACGAGTCACGAGTCACGAGTCACGAGTCTAAACGAGTCACGAGTCACGAGTCACGAGTCAAAAGTCACGAGTCACGAGTCACGAGTCACGAGTCACGAGTCACGAGTCACGAGTCACGAGTCACGAGTCACGAGTCACGAGTCACGAGTCACGAGTCACGAGTCACGAGTCACGAGTCACGAGTCACGAGTCACGAGTCACGAGTCACGAGTCACGAGTCACGAGTCACGAGTCACGAGTCACGAGTCACGAGTCACGAGTCACGAGTCACGAGTCACGAGTCACGAGTCACGAGTCACGAGTCACGAGTCACGAGTCACGAGTCACGAGTCACGAGTCACGAGTCACGAGTCACGAGTCACGAGTCACGAGTCACGAGTCACGAGTCACGAGTCACGAGTCACGAGTCACGAGTCACGAGTCACGAGTCACGAGTCACGAGTCACGAGTCACGAGTCACGAGTCACGAGTCACGAGTCACGAGTCACGAGTCACGAGTCACGAGTCACGAGTCACGAGTCACGAGTCACGAGTCACGAGTCACGAGTCACGAGTCACGAGTCACGAGTCACGAGTCACGAGTCACGAGTCACGAGTCACGAGTCACGAGTCACGAGTCACGAGTCACGAGTCACGAGTCACGAGTCACGAGTCACGAGTCACGAGTCACGAGTCACGAGTCACGAGTCACGAGTCACGAGTCACGAGTCACGAGTCACGAGTCACGAGTCACGAGTCACGAGTCACGAGTCACGAGTCACGAGTCACGAGTCACGAGTCACGAGTCACGAGTCACGAGTCACGAGTCACGAGTCACGAGTCACGAGTCACGAGTCACGAGTCACGAGTCACGAGTCACGAGTCACGAGTCACGAGTCACGAGTCACGAGTCACGAGTCACGAGTCACGAGTCACGAGTCACGAGTCACGAGTCACGAGTCACGAGTCACGAGTCACGAGTCACGAGTCACGAGTCACGAGTCACGAGTCACGAGTCACGAGTCACGAGTCACGAGTCACGAGTCACGAGTCACGAGTCACGAGTCACGAGTCACGAGTCACGAGTCACGAGTCACGAGTCACGAGTCACGAGTCACGAGTCACGAGTCACGAGTCACGAGTCACGAGTCACGAGTCACGAGTCACGAGTCACGAGTCACGAGTCACGAGTCACGAGTCACGAGTCACGAGTCACGAGTCACGAGTCACGAGTCACGAGTCACGAGTCACGAGTCACGAGTCACGAGTCACGAGTCACGAGTCACGAGTCACGAGTCACGAGTCACGAGTCACGAGTCACGAGTCACGAGTCACGAGTCACGAGTCACGAGTCACGAGTCACGAGTCACGAGTCACGAGTCACGAGTCACGAGTCACGAGTCACGAGTCACGAGTCACGAGTCACGAGTCACGAGTCACGAGTCACGAGTCACGAGTCACGAGTCACGAGTCACGAGTCACGAGTCACGAGTCACGAGTCACGAGTCACGAGTCACGAGTCACGAGTCACGAGTCACGAGTCACGAGTCACGAGTCACGAGTCACGAGTCACGAGTCACGAGTCACGAGTCACGAGTCACGAGTCACGAGTCACGAGTCACGAGTCACGAGTCACGAGTCACGAGTCACGAGTCACGAGTCACGAGTTCACGAGTTAAGTCACGAGTCACGAGTCACGATTTAAGTCACGAGTCACGAGTCACGAGTCACGAGTCACGAGTCACGAGTCACGAGTCACGAGTCACGAGTCACGAGTCACGAGTCACGAGTCACGAGTCACGAGTCACGAGTCACGAGTCACGAGTCACGAGTCACGAGTCACGAGTCACGAGTCACGAGTCACGAGTCACGAGTCACGAGTCACGAGTCACGAGTCACGAGTCACGAGTCACGAGTCACGAGTCACGAGTCACGAGTCACGAGTCACGAGTCACGAGTCACGAGTCACGAGTCACGAGTCACGAGTCACGAGTCACGAGTCACGAGTCACGAGTCACGAGTCACGAGTCACGAGTCACGAGTCACGAGTCACGAGTCACGAGTCACGAGTCACGAGTCACGAGTCACGAGTCACGAGTCACGAGTCACGAGTCACGAGTCACGAGTCACGAGTCACGAGTCACGAGTCACGAGTCACGAGTCACGAGTCACGAGTCACGAGTCACGAGTCACGAGTCACGAGTCACGAGTCACGAGTCACGAGTCACGAGTCACGAGTCACGAGTCACGAGTCACGAGTCACGAGTCACGAGTCACGAGTCACGAGTCACGAGTCACGAGTCACGAGTCACGAGTCACGAGTCACGAGTCACGAGTCACGAGTCACGAGTCACGAGTCACGAGTCACGAGTCACGAGTCACGAGTCACGAGTCACGAGTCACGAGTCACGAGTCACGAGTCACGAGTCACGAGTCACGAGTCACGAGTCACGAGTCACGAGTCACGAGTCACGAGTCACGAGTCACGAGTCAGTCAGTCACGAGTCACGAGTCACGAGTCACGAGTCACGAGTCACGAGTCACGAGTCACGAGTCACGAGTCACGAGTCACGAGTCACGAGTCACGAGTCACGAGTCACGAGTCACGAGTCACGAGTCACGAGTCACGAGTCACGAGTCACGAGTCACGAGTCACGAGTCACGAGTCACGAGTCACGAGTCACGAGTCACGAGTCACGAGTCACGAGTCACGAGTCACGAGTCACGAGTCACGAGTCACGAGTCACGAGTCACGAGTCACGAGTCACGAGTCACGAGTCACGAGTCACGAGTCACGAGTCACGAGTCACGAGTCACGAGTCACGAGTCACGAGTCACGAGTCACGAGTCACGAGTCACGAGTCACGAGTCACGAGTCACGAGTCACGAGTCACGAGTCACGAGTCACGAGTCACGAGTCACGAGTCACGAGTCACGAGTCACGAGTCACGAGTCACGAGTCACGAGTCACGAGTCACGAGTCACGAGTCACGAGTCACGAGTCACGAGTCACGAGTCACGAGTCACGAGTCACGAGTCAACGAGTCACGAGTCACGAGTCACGAGTCACGAGTCACGAGTCACGAGTCACGAGTCACGAGTCACGAGTCACGAGTCACGAGTCACGAGTCACGAGTCACGAGTCACGAGTCACGAGTCACGAGTCACGAGTCACGAGTCACGAGTCACGAGTCACGAGTCACGAGTCACGAGTCAGTCACGAGTCACGAGTCACGAGTCACGAGTCACGAGTCACGAGTCAGAGTCACGAGTCACGAGTCACGAGTCACGAGTCACGAGTCACGAGTCACGAGTCACGAGTCACGAGTCACGAGTCACGAGTCACGAGTCACGAGTCACGAGTCACGAGTCACGAGTCACGAGTCACGAGTCACGAGTCACGAGTCACGAGTCACGAGTCACGAGTCACGAGTCACGAGTCACGAGTCACGAGTCACGAGTCACGAGTCACGAGTCACGAGTCACGAGTCACGAGTCAATCACGAGTCACGAGTCACGAGTCACGAGTCACGAGTCACGAGTCACGAGTCACGAGTCACGAGTCACGAGTCACGAGTCACGAGTCGAGTCTGGTCACGAGTCACGAGTCACGAGTCACGAGTCACGAGTCACGAGTCACGAGTCACGAGTCACGAGTCACGAGTCACGAGTCACGAGTCACGAGTCACGAGTCACGAGTCACGAGTCACGAGTCACGAGTCACGAGTCACGAGTCACGGGTCACGAGTCACGAGTCACGAGTCACGAGTCACGAGTCACGAGTCACGAGTCACGAGTCACGAGTCACGAGTCACGAGTCACGAGTCACGAGTCACGAGTCACGAGTCACGAGTCACGAGTCACGAGTCACGAGTCACGAGTCACGAGTCACGAGTCACGAGTCACGAGTCACGAGTCACGAGTCACGAGTCACGAGTCACGAGTCACGAGTCACGAGTCACGAGTCACGAGTCACGAGTCACGAGTCACGAGTCACGAGTCACGAGTCACGAGTCACGAGTCACGAGTCACGAGTCACGAGTCACGAGTCACGAGTCACGAGTCACGAGTCACGAGTCACGAGTCACGAGTCACGAGTCACGAGTCACGAGTCACGAGTCACGAGTCACGAGTCACGAGTCACGAGTCACGAGTCACGAGTCACGAGTCACGAGTCACGAGTCACGAGTCACGAGTCACGAGTCACGAGTCACGAGTCACGAGTCACGAGTCACGAGTCACGAGTCACGAGTCTGCGAGTCACGAGTCACGAGTCACGAGTCACGAGTCACGAGTCACGAGTCACGAGTCACGAGTCACGAGTCACGAGTCACGAGTCACGAGTCACGAGTCACGAGTCACGAGTCACGAGTCACGAGTCACGAGTCAGGAGTCACGAGTCACGAGTCACGAGTCACGAGTCACGAGTCACGAGTCACGAGTCACGAGTCACGAGTCACGAGTCACGAGTCACGAGTCACGAGTCACGAGTCTCGAGTCACGAGTCACGAGTCACGAGTCACGAGTCACGAGTCACGAGTCACGAGTCACGAGTCACGAGTCAAGTCGAGTCACGAGTCAGAGTCACGAGTACGAGTCAGACAGGTCACGAGTCGCGTCTCACGAGTCACGAGTCACGAGTCACGAGTCACGAGTCACGAGTCAGGTAGTGGCGAGTCACGAGTCACGAGTCACGAGTCACAGTCAGTCAGTCGAGTCACGAGTCACGAGTCACGAGTCACGAGCACGAGTCACGTCTCGAGTCACGAAGTCTACGAGTCACGAGTCACGAGTCACGAGTCACGAGTCGATCACGAGTCTCGAGTGTCGAGTCACGAGTCACGAGTCACGAGTCACGAGTCACGAGTCACGAGTCACGAGTCACGAGTCCGAGTCACGAGTCACGAGTCACGAGTCAGCGTCAGGTCGTCACGAGTCACGAGTCACGAGTCGAGTCACGAGTCACGAGTCACGAGTCAATACGAGTCACGAGTCACGAGTCACGAGTCACGAGTCTCGAGTCAGTCCGAG
>JAEIFN010000363.1:0-70704 GCA_018903675.1 Zaprionus capensis | reverse complement strand
GACCGTACTTTAGAATAAAAGATTCGAATATAGCTTTAGCGACTGTTTTTGCGCTTTTATTTGCTATTGGAATGGCAACTAAGTACTTGGTTAAATCACATATGAGAGTGACTGCGTACTCATTACCATTTTCTGACTTAGGTAGTGGACCAATTGTGTCCACGACAACTCTATCGAAAGCATGTTCTGGTGTGTCAGTTATAGTCATTGGAGTCTTTGTATGCTTTGTTGTTTTTGCTTTTTGGCATTTTTGACATTTTATTACGTACTCTTTTATGTATTTACTCATATTTTTCCAGTAATAATATCTTTTGACCTTGGCCAAGGTTTTTATAATGCCTGTATGACCTCCTTGTATTGGATCATCATGTAGTGTAGACAATATAGCTTCTTTTTCTTTTTCATTATTTATTTGGGTCACCGGGATAAGTAGCGCTACTTTTAAATTCTTTAATATTTTATTGCCCATATCTTTAAATTCATCTATTGAAACGTGTTCAAAGATTTTTTCCCACGGTGCCATTTTGAGTTGGCTGATATCGTATATACCGGCTTGCGATTCAAGCCTTTGGAAAAATTGATCTAGATCAAGAACTCCATTAGTATAAAGATCACCAACATCATATCTTGCAATGATTTTCTTTCCATGTTTAAATAAACATATCGTATCATTCAATTGCAAGGTCACTACTTTTCGTACTTCGTCATTTGTTATGACTACGTATACGTTGGGCTCTGAAGCTTTTTCTTTGGTTTGCTCATGCAAATCCAATTGTTCTTTTCCTGCGCAGGATTTTTGTCTACTTTGAAATCTTGTAGTGACTTTTAATATATTTCCAGTAATTTCCCTTAGCTCTTTGATGGTTATTCTTGATAACGCATCAGCTACATGATTATCTTTGCCCTTTAGATACTCTACCGTAAAATTATATTCCTCTAATTCAAGCCTTATTCTTGTTAATTTAGAACTGGGGTTGACCATTGAGAATAAATATTATATGTCAATGGTCTATGATCTGTTTTCACAGTGAAGTGTTTTCCGTAAATGTACGGTCTAAAATGTACTATTTCCCAATAAATTGCTGTTAACTCTTGTTCCGTTGTACTCTTATTGCTTTCACCTTTTGTAAAGGCTCTTGATGCATAAGCAACTGGGAGTTGGTGGCCATTGTGGTTTTGAGTTAAAACTGCGCCACACGCTTGCTTGCTTGCATCTGTTATTATGCAAAATTCTTTGCTGAAGTCTGGGTACTGCAAGAGTGTTGGGTTTATTAGCTGCGATTTTAAAAATATGAACGCATTTTGGCATTCATCTGTCCACTCGAATGGAACATTCTTTTTACATAATCTTGTTATGTGCCGTGAATAGTCGGCGAAATTTTTGATAAAACGTCTGTATTAATTGCAAAATGCTACAAAACGTCTAGCGCCGTCCGCATCATGTTGAACTGGGTAGTTGTGAATGACATCATATTTTTTGTCATCCGGCAATATTCCTTTGTCTGTGCATTTATGTCCTAAAAATGTGACTTCATGCATGAAAAATGAACATTTTTCAGGATGTAACTTTAGGTTGTATTCCCTGCATTTATCAAAAACTTCAGTGAGGTTTTTAAGCATATGCTTCTCGGAACAACCGATGACTTCTAAGTCATCCATATAAAGGAATGCCTGAGACGGTTCTATTCCGGAGAATGCTATAGTCATCATTCTTTGGAATGAATTAGGCGCTATTTTTAAACCAAATGGCAATCGCGTGAAACGATATGAGCCATTGTTGGTTGAGAAAGATGTTATATCTCTTGAGCCTTCATCCAGCTCGATTTGATGAAAACCTGACATTAAGTCAAGGCAAGAAAAATATTTTGCTCGACCAAGTTGGTCCAAAATATCATCTATTCACGGTAGTGGAAATTTGTCAGCTAAAAGTTTCTTATTAATTTGGCGATAGTCTATTACTAATCTCCATTTCTTTTTATCTGAATCTGGGCTTGACTTTTTAGGTACTAATAGCAAAGGGCTATTGTACTCTGAAACTGATGGTTCGACTATTTTATCTTTTATTAATTTCTGTACCTGGGCTTGCATTTCTTCTACTTGACTATGAGGACTTCTATAATTTTTTGTGTATACGGGCTCATCATCTTTTAATCTCAACTGTTGTTTATAAAAATTGTTTACCGTTATTGGTTCTGATTCTAATGCAAATATATCTGTATATTCGCTGCATAAAGTTTATAATCGTAATTTAAACAATTTTGGGAAATTTTTCTTCAATTGAGATAAGACAGTTTTATTTCTGTTTTCGCTATTTGCCTGAACTACATTGTAGTTCGAAAGTGGCTCATATTTTAAAGTGTCCATATTGACCAATTGGTCAGAATCTGTTGTGTTAAAAATTCGGACAAATGTATTACTAGATGTTGCAATTGTATTTGCAACATAGATACCAGTTTGAATTTCCTGGTTTGGAATTAAAATGTTATCATCTTTTAATGATACTATTAATCTTCGGACAACTTGGGATCTTGCTGGTAATAGAGTTGTGTTATTACCAGAGCTGTATGTTATTGGAACATAAATTGGAAATTTCAAATTGTTGGGTCTTATTATAAACCAATCTTCTGCTGGTTTGAAATCAATTTGGCAATTATATTTTTTAATGAAATCTATTCCTATTATTCCATCACACGGTATGGGAAAATTTTTATCTACTAAATGAAAGTCGTGTGGGATAATGTATTTACCTGTCTGTATCTCAATAAAAGTCTGTCCTTGAGACTGAATTGTCTGTTGGCTTATGCCTTGAATATTTATTTTGTTAGTTATTTGAATATTAGAAAATTTGTCAGAGTTCTCTTTGAGAATAGAGATATCGGCACCTGTATCAAGAAGGAAAACAAGTTTTACTCCTGTTTCGACATGAATGAATGTGGTAAATATATTGAGATTATAATTGATGGCGTATACTCTATGATCTTCTCCTACTGGGTACCTAAAGGCTGTTGCGAGTTTCCCAGATCTTGGGTTACTCGTACATTGGCATTATTCTGTTATTGTTATTCTGGTTGTTGTTACGGCCTCTGTTTCCATTATTACGGCCTCTATTGTTGCCATTATAGCGGTTATTATTTCCATTATTGCGGTTTTGATAACCACTATTCTGGTAACCGTTATTTTGGTAACCGCTATTATAGTTGCCTCTATAACCATTGTTATTAAAGCTTCTACCTCGGCCTCCGCCTCTATTGCCATAACCGTATCCACGGTTTGGCCTGTTACCTCTAAAGTACATCACTTTATTGATGTCACCGGTAACTATTGTACTAGTTCTTATATATGCGCTTATTGCTGCATCCATAGTAGTACAAGTTCCTGCCTCTAGCACTGTTTTGATGCTTTCGTGCTCGGCACGATTGATCATAGTGTCGATTGCCTCTCTAGTGCTTAGAATACCCTCGTCTATGTAAGAGGCTTCCAATAATTTTCTTATCTTATCAACCTCAGCGGTAAATTGCGTTGCAGTTTTACCTTTTTGCTGGACTGTAGACAGTTTCGCCTTGACATTCTGTGATGTCTCGCCGACAATTACTGCCTGCAGTTTGTTGATGATAGCCTGAATAGTTGATTCGCTTTGCACAGAGTTCAAGGTAGTACCAATTATTTTGGACTTAATTACTTGAACTGCGATGTGCTCATATGTTCCCTTGGCCAAGTCTACCAATTTAAGTGCCATTATGAATCTTTGGAGATGGATCTTTTGTCCATCAAATTCTGGCACGGCACTAGAGACTTCTCTTATGTAAGCCCTATTGGCTGCTGCAGCGTCCGTCATTTCGAGTGATTCTTGTTTAGATTCTTTCTGAGTTTCTGGTTCCACCTTTGAATGTTGGCTCTCGAGTGATTCTTGTTTAGATTCTTTCTGAGTTTCTGGTTCCACCTTTGAATGTTGGCTCTCGAGTGATTCTTGTTTAGATTCTTTCTGAGTTTCTGGTTCCACCTTTGAAGTTGGCGGTTGCTCGCCTGCTAGTACTGTGGGGTCAAAGTTAGCTGGTTCCTCTAATGTAGGGGGACAAAATATCAGCAATTTATGCTTATTTGATATTTCTATTAGTCTTTCCCTCACTCTTTTGGTTTCGTTTTTGGCTTGAGTATAGTGTAGTTCTGTTAGTCTTGTACTATTGTTAATGAATAACAGTCGAATGTCGTTGTAGTATTTTACAAGTAATTCGATGTGTTTAATTTTGGTTTCCAATGTTATGGGAACACTTTTGTTTAAACACTTGTAAGACTTGTTGAACTCTTCTCGTGCATACTGTATATGCGCGGCTATATCTGGCCAGTTCATTCGAAGTGTTTTGAGACTTTATTACAATTTGGATTGCTGTTTGAGCAAAGTGGGGACCTCTATTATAAGTTTCCTCTATGGCTTTAATTGTTGCCATTTTCTGTATTTATTTCTGTATTTGGGCTGGCTACCATCTCTAGTAGGATATTTATTAAATTCATTTCTGCCTGTCTTATTTTGTCGAAATCGTTGCAAACATCTATTAAAAATCTTTCCTCATCGTCCGAGTTGTCGAAGTCATATTCATATGTATCCATATTACTATTTTTTTTCTCTAAATGTATTCTCTATGATAATATTTTTTCTGTTAGTATACTTATACCAAGTATACCAAGTTTTGAGAACCTTTCTTATACAAAATTTCGTAATCATATTGTAATAATTGCATTCTCCATCTAACTATTTTGGAGGTCGGTTCCTTAAAACTCATTAGCCATGTAAGTGGCTTATGATCAGTTACTATTGTAAATATATTCCCACGTAGTCCATGTAATTCTTTAAGTTTAATTTAAAGACCAATTGTTTCAAATGAGCACTAGTGTGCTGTTTGGAATCAGTTTATTGAATATTCTTTTTACTTCTACATTGGTTTTGCTTAAGCTAAGCCGCGGAGCAGCGCTGGCAGTTATGCTGGCAGCGGAGCGGCGTTCTTATATATTTCTTATATGTTAACTTATGTATAGCGGCTCGCTGGCCGCAAAGAGAGAGAGAGAGCGTAGTATGCGCATGTGACTTATGGTCAGCGTGGGAATGCTTACCATGCACTTCTGCAGTAAGGCCTTCACGTGGGTGATCATATTGCACTCGCACCTGGGCCGAACTGATTGTATAACCATTGCAACAAACTGCTACAATGTGTTTGCACTCAAATGTAGAGTGAATGTGCTATTGTACTTGAGTTTATGATTGGATATTATTTTGAATATTGGCTCATGCTACACTATAACGAATTTTCTTCCAAACAAGTAAGGGCGAAAGTATTTAACAGCCCATATTATTGCTAACATTTCTTTATCGACAGTGGCATAATTACGTTCTGTATCAGTCAATGTTCTACTTGCAAAACAGACCGGCTTGTCCGAACCCAAGGGTCCTTGTGATAGCACTGCTCCAAGGGCAACGTTACTTGCGTCTGTTGTTAAGATAAATCTTTTAGAAAGGTCTGGATATTGTAATAGGGGATCATTGCAAAGAAGTGTTTTGCATTTTTCGAATGTATCAATATATTCCTGGTATATTGTAACAGATTTTAAATTGCCTTTTAATTGGACTGTAAGTGGTTTCGTTATTGTGGCCATATCTTTAATAAACTTCCTATAATAGCCTGGTAATCCTAAAAAGGATTTAATTTGTTTTTTAGAACGAGGCAAGGGAAATTTCTGAATGGCGATAATCTTGTCCGGATTTGGTTTAATACCTTTAATAGTCCGTAACAATATGTGTCCTAAAAATTCTGTCTCTTTCTTTAAAAATTTTGATTTTTGTGAATGGAGCTTTAATTTGGCGTGACTTATTTTGCTGAATACTTCTTTTAAGTCTGATATGTGTTGTTGCAATGAACAAGAAAAAATTATGATGTCGTCGAGATAAACTAAACAACATCTCCCTTTCAAGTTACCTAAAACGTTGTTCATTACCCTTTGAAATGTTGCAGGGGCATTTATCAGACCAAATGGCATTCTGATAAATTCGTAGTGTCCGTCTAATGCCGTGAAGGCTGTTTTAGGAATATCTTTCGGTTCCATTTGTATTTGGTGATAACCACTAGCCAAATCTAAAGTCGAAAAATATCTAGCTCTACCTATCTTATCAAGTACTTCGTTAATATTAGGGATGGGATACCTGTCTTTAACGGTTTTTTCGTTCAGTTTTCTATAGTCAATAACTAATCTCCATTTTTGTTCATTTGTTTCGGATTTCTTCGGAACCAACCAAACAGGTGAGCTTGGCTTTCTCTAATTATGTTTTGTTCTAACATATTTTTGATTTGGTCATTGATCTCTTTTTGTTCTTGGTAGGAGTATCTGAAGGGTTTGGCATACAGGGGTATGTCGTCTGTAGTTTCTATTTTGTGTTTGTTTGTATTTGAGAATGTTAATCTATCTGACGGGTCGTGAAAAAGGAAGGAAAATTGCAAACAAAGGTGTTTAAGTTGGTTTGCTTCTTCGTCAGAAAGGTGGTCCGTATTGACTCGTTCGTGAAAATTCGCGTCGTTTTTCATGTCAGTTGGGGGGTCTTCGTTGCACCAATGAAAGTTCAATTCTACATATTTCTCTTGAATGAATTGGTTTGTAAGTAATGGAAATTCTAAACAAATCGTCTGATCCTGATCAGAATAGTTGACTATTTCTATCCATGCGTTGTAATTGTCAGCTGTATAGAATCCTTGTTGAATGTAAACATTATCTACTAATTCTACGGAATCAATTAAAAATGGTCCCTGTTCACATTCGACTGGTATCTGCACTATCATTCCCGAACTGGCTTCGATATTAAATATATCCGTAGCTCTATTTCGTTCAATATGAATGGGGATAGTTGCCGCAGGGGTTTGTAAAATTAACATTTTAAGATCTATATTTGCTTTTGTAGTACATAAGATGTCAAGACCTATTAGTCCTTCGAAATATTCATGAAATTTGAGGATTAAAAAAATAAAAGTGTCTTTTAAATTAAATTCGGAAAATGCTGGATATTCCACCTTTTCGGTGACCTGAATTTTCTTTAATACAGTTTTTATGACTGTATTTGTGCTTAATGATTCTCTCTGCTCAAGCGGAACAAATTTAGAATCGATAAAGGAATTCGATGCCCCTGTATCGATTAAAAAGCGTAGCTTCCTACCAAACGGTAGGTGTCGATCCGTGTTTCTCCTTATAACTTTTTAGGTACCCTGTCTGCTCTCTGAGGCTGGTCTTTGAAAATTTACAGTTTCCTCTAAATTGTGAAGTGCTGGTTGCTCCGAAGAGGCTTCCAAATTGTTAAATCTGCTAGTATTAGTCCGACGTGAGCTATTGAATTTTCCACCTCTATATTGGCGTGAGTGGCTATCTGTTGATTCTGTCTTAGGTGGCATAATTGCTCTAGAGAAATTATTATGTCCATTAACCTCGTTGTTAGAGAGTTATGTGAAAAATTCATTAAAATCGGACTATAAATAAGTGAGATATGATACGAATTAAACTCACTTTGAACATATATATTTAAGCAGACCTTATTTACGCAAGCATACCGAAGTTCGAATCTAGTGTCAGACACACAGCATTTTAAACTTTTTATTTGCATTGTATGGTAAGAGAATTGGTTCACAATGCAGCTTTGACGATGGCTCAACAAGTGAGGCAATGGCCGAGTGGTTAGAGTGACGGACGGCGAATTCAAAAGACTGTGAGAGAGTGCGTGTGTTTATTTATTTTATTCTAATAAACTAAAAGAAAAGTTACAGTCAAGCGGGCTGTAATATATCCGCTACAAGCAAATTAAATTATTAAATTACATTTAAATAAAATTTGTAATTAGAATGCTAGAAAATAACAGAGATCATAAGCCCTTGTAAAGTTATGAATGTGCGAGTGGGACGCCTATACATACATGTCTGCATATCCACATGTATGTATTGGCGTCCCACTTCAACACACATTGTTGCACGATTGTATATACATAGATATGTACAATTAGTTTTGCAGTTGGTGTTGTGTACCGACGAAAGAAAACTAAGTTCTAATTACATATATTGCGTAACTAAAACTTAAAAATCGCCTACCGCCGCCACCCCTCTTTAATGTTTTTAAGCTTTTATTTTTACCTATTGCCTACGGTATACTATGATAATCCATGGCCTTATACAGTCAGCTCCTGACTGTAGCGTTTGTATTTTTTTGTATAAAAGTGCTTCTTATTTAGAGCGGCATCTGATTATTTTGTATCACAGTGCTTCTTATTTAGAGCGGCATCTGTTTGTTATGTGTTCCCCGTAAAAATTTTGACTTTCATTTTGTTCCATTTTTTTTTATATATTAAGTTTTTTTGTTGATATTTAGTTTTTAATAATATATTTATTATTTTGATATATTTATATATTTATTTCGTTTTTGTTTCATTTTCTTTTTCATTTGGTGAAATAAAAACTTCGTTTTACTTTTAAGTGCAGTTAAGTAACTCCTGCGTCTTTTTAAAATATCACTCTACTCACAAATTTTTACTTAAGAAGCGTCGTAGGTTGTTTCCTCAGGAATATGCAATCCGCTCCTGGTTATCGGCTGCGCCAGTTATAGATGGGCCCTATCTCCACGTGGACAGTTGGTTAGGTTATATGTTTTACTTCCAAACACAGATATTAGGTAACAAATATTTCTTTTATGACTTCTTTTTGTATTTGAAAATTACATATTTATTTAATGTGTAGAGTTAATGTTCCGGTTTTTAGTGTGTCTCTTCGTACAATCAAAATGCAAGTGGCCATGAGTCGCAAAAACTTCTTTTGCCTCACGCCGAAACTGCGCTAGGCATCGGCTACAAAGCCTCGTAATAACGGTCCTTTCAAAGCTACAAATGTAATCTGACCAATCAACGCACAATTAGAGGCTGATGCAACATTGTCGTTATGGTGAAATGTCTTTCTAGAATTTTCGATACCATGTACGCTCAAAGTGTGTGTGTAACATGTGTATGAGCTTATTTTATAATATATGGTTATTCGTGTATGTGGACTACTGAGCTGTTGTTGTTGTGGCCCTTGATGCCGTTGTCATTCAGCAGAATCTGGACGGTTTCAGGGGAATGTGTAGTGGTAACTCGAGCGCCATCTGTCGGGATTAATTTCAAAGCATGTGCATATGTATATGTGTACATACATAGGAACATACATAGGTCAAAGGGTATCCCACTGTCGCGTGCTGCGCGACTGTTGCTTTTCTTACTGGTTTTATTTGTTTTTGCTTTATTTATTGCCTTTCAGCAATCAAACTCTGTCTAAATCATTAGCTCTTCTTATATATTTTTTCTTAAGGCATTTATTATGCATTTTACCATGTATAGTTTATAGCATATATTAACCAACATAATTATTGTCATAATGATTAAACAGATTATTATGATATTCATGTTTAAAGGTACAACTTCAACCTTGTTGATTACATTGGCAGTGGAGTCCACTGACTTAACATCTACTAGACCCATGTTTAAAAAGAAGTTTTCTCCTAATACAGATTTTTTGAATATATTGGGTCTTGATATAGTTTAATTATAGAATTGTTAACTGACATTTACTTATTGTTTATTTATTCATTTTGTTTTGTGCTTTCTGATTTAAATGTTAAGATATCTATGTATTTTGTCTTCTTTTTTTTACAGTTTTCTACCTATTGCTTCGCATAGCTTTACGGGCTATACTTCTTACCAGGCAACTCGATTGGGTATTACAAACATTAGTTCTTAGTGGGTAAGAGGAGAGTCACTCAATAGCACGGACTATGTGACCCCAATAAACAACTTCTCCAGAACGCCCACTCTAATGGGACATGAAGATTGGAAAATCGGCATGGACGAAAACGCAACAAAGTTATTTACGGACGGATCTAAAATGGAAACCGGCGTAGGAGCCGCGGTCTACTGTGCAGATGCTCTCATTCAAGTGTCGTATATGACTACTGTAGCATCTTCCAAGCGGAGGTCTTCGCTATAAAGAAGGCCGCAGAACTTGCGATAACGCTCAACAAGAATCGGGTTAAAATCTTTGTCGACAGTCAGGCGGCTATCAAATCCATGCAATCCTATGTCATCAGCTCCGGAAGTGTACTGGCAAGCAGAGAAGCATTAGATGCATTAACCAACCGCTCGAAGGTGCGCAACTTTTGGGTTCCCAGCCACCAGGGCATCGACGGAAACGAGATGGCAGATAGGCTAGCGAAGGAAGGTGCCGAATCTAGACAACTGACAGTTGAAGACCTGAAGATACCGCTACGATCGATAAGCCACAGCTTAGAAGAAAGCGCCGCAGCAACAGCAGGAAGAAGGTGGCACAGCACAACTAACTGCAAAATAACACGCACTATGTGCAATAATGCGAATACGAAATTGACCCAATATGTCATTCAGCTCCCGAGAAGAGACTGTAGACTAATGACGGGTATACTCACGGGTCACTGCCTGACCGCAACGCACGCTAAGAAGTTGGGCATTACCGACAATGAAGAATGCAGGAAATGCAAGGTACTAGATGTAAAAGAAACTCTGGAACACCTCATCTGCGACTGCCCCGCACTCATGACCTCGAGAGCGAAACGCCTCGGACCCCCTGCTTGCATCACTGATGGAAGCGGCGGGCCTGGCACCCCAAAAACTCCTGGCTTTTGCCAAACTAACCAGCGCACTAGACTGGGATAATTAACTTGATAAATTAACAGCCTCCATCACTTATCCGGCAACACTAAGGATCATACTGATCTATGTGAGGCCACCACATGGGGGCCTGCCGATATAACCTAACCTATATACTAATTAATGTTCAAACTACTGGGTAGACTCACTCATTTTCAAATTTTCCTTTTATATATTTTTTATTGAATCCGCAACTCTCTCGAACGGTGGGCCCATTGAACGGTTGTTGGGTAAAGATGGAAGCTGTATTAAAGATACTCAGAACAAATTAGATATATATGCCTACCATGTGAGTATATAGGAAATGGGGGTTCTGGTGCAAAAAGTGGAGTGAGGGAATTTCTGGTGCAAAAAGTGGAGTGAGGTGGTTTCCGGTACGTGAGGGATATAAAGGTAGGTACGTGAGGAATAAAAAGGTAGGTACGTGAGGTGGTCTCCTGTCACGTAGGTAAAAATTGTCAGGTGTAATATGGGCGCGGGTTCTAGGACAATTGGCGCTGGTTCTAGGACGAAAAGTGGAGTGGGGTAATAAAAATTAATGAGGGTGTGTAAATAAAGGTAATGGGTTGTGAGGAGGTGGATTATTTAATAAAGGATCCTAATAAACGTGATAGGGATAATTAATGGGTTTTAGGTATATCAGTAAGTGATAAAATAGTGTGGGAAGTGTTAAAGGTTGATAGGTGAGCATGTGAAACTGAGCATGCATGATCGTGTTTGTATGCACACGTGTTTGTGTGCGCAATTAGAGGCTGATGCAACATTGTCGTTATGGTGAAATGTCTTTCTAGAATTTTCGAGACCATGTACGCTCAAAGTGTGTGTGTAACATGTGTATGAGCTTATTTTATAATATATGGTTATTCGTGTATGGTGACTACTGAGCTGTTGTTGTTGTGGCCCTTGATGCCGTTGTCATTCAGCAGAATCTGGACGGTTTCAGGGGAATGTGTAGTGGTAACTCGAGCGCCATCTGTCGGGATTAATTTCAAAGCATGTGCATATGTATATGTGTACATACATAGGAACATACATAGGTCAAAGGGTATCCCACCGTCGCGTGCTGCTCGACTGTTGCTTTTCTTACTGGTTTTATTTGTTTTTGCTTTATTTATTGCCTTTCAGCAATCAAACTCTGTCTAAATCATTAGCTCTTCTTATATATTTTTTCTTAAGGCATTTATTATGCATTTTACCATATATAGTTTATAGCATATATTAACCAACATAATTATTGTCATAATGATTAAACAGATTATTATGATATTCATGTTTAAAGGTACAACTTCAACCTTGTTGATTACATTGGCAGTGGAGTCCACTGACTTAACATCTACTAGACCCATGTTTAAAAAGAAGTTTTCTCCTAATACAGATTTTCTGAATATATTGGGTCTTGATATAGTTTACTTATAGAATTGTTAAATGACATTTACTTATTGTTTTTATTCATTTTGTTTTGATGTGCTTTCTGATTTAAATGTTAAGATATCTATGTATTTTGTCTTCTTTTTTTTACAGTTTTCTACCTATTGCTTCGCATAGCTTTACGGGCTATACTTCTTACCAGGCAACTCGATTGGGTATTACAAACATTAGTTCTTAGTGGGTATACATGATTTGTTTTTCAAACATCTAGAAATTTTAATAGAAGGGATTGTTTTCCAGCGGTGTCCCGATGTTGTACTCTGCTACTCGGCTCATCCAGGTCATCTGGGGTGTTTTGCTGTCTTCTTTTGAGAATCCAGTCGTTGACGCAGTGCACGGATAGTTTACCGCGTTTACCTCTTTTCACAATCCAGTCGTTGACGCAGTGTACGGATAGTTCACCGCGTTTACCTCTTCTCACAATCCAGTCGTTGACGCAGTCCACGGATAGTTCACCGCGTTTACCTCTTTTGGTACTCCAGTTAATTAGTTGTTTGCGCTCTTTTCAACATACAGCTATACTCGTAGTATGGTGAATATAAAGGCCCCTCGCAGTCTGCGGGGCATTTCTTTATTAGTTTTGGTGTTTCTCTTTTCACATCCGCTGTTTGTTCAGTCGCACCAACTGTTTTTATGTTGTTGATGTTCGTATTTGCCACTCTTCCATGGCAATGTATCTGGTGATATCTAGGCATTGCCCCTAATATTCAAAGAATACGATAATTAAATTACTTCATGTTGTCTCAGCAAAGATCCAGATAGACCCATAACAAATATTTAGTTATCCATCTTCAATTTCTATTTTTATATAAATTCATTTACAATTTTTGAATACATTTCTTTTTTAGGAGAGAAGGTAAATCAAAATAAATGCGGTTTCAATTGCTGCTTAAAGAAAATAGGCCTTCGACTGAGAAAAAAAACGTGGCATTTATGGAGGCGAGGACGCAAGCAACATGCGGACTATAAAAGTCTGGTGCTGTTGTGTCCGAAGCCATGGTCAGGGGTGCCTGGCAGATAGGCCTAAAATGCTATGGGGTGGTTCCCAAGAACAAAATCAACCAAAATGGAGTAAGATGGAGTCTTCTAAGGATTCAACTCGGGCTGGGATGTCAGCCCAAACGTCGGTGGAAGGCGTGACTGCTACCACCGGCGGGCACGGGGGGGTGAACACCCCTCTACGTGTCGCCAGCGGTCACACCTCTGTACTGGTGGGAGCAGGCCAGGACAGTTGTACAACTACTGCCACAACGTCTAAAAACGCCAAGATGTGGCGCGGTACCAGAGTCCACGCAGACTCGGACAGCGACCCTCAAGGCAATGAAATAAGTGCTGAGGCGGAAGAAAGCCTCTTGCGCTCCCCAGTCAAGGGTTCCAGCTCCCCTAGTAGAGAAGGGCCTGAGAGCCAAAGCCCAGTACAAAGCAGCCCTTAAAATAAAATCTAGGCTCGCTGGCAGTAAGAAACTCACCCCCGAGGAGAGGAAAAAGCTGGAGTGAGCCGAAGAGAGGATCGAAGAGGGCCGCAAGCACTTCGAAGGCAAAATGGCGATGAAGGCCACTTCTAGCCAATTTGCCAATAAGGTCGAGGAGCTGCTGCTCACAAAAAGGCAGAGGTCCGAAGACCACGATAAGGCGGATGTGCCCGTGAGCAAGCGGCCGCGCCAAAAAGCTGAAAAGATCTCCAAAAAACCGAAAAGGGAGACGGCGAGCGATGTGGCGCGTCGGCACCTAGTCGTCGCGCTCATCGACCGCAGTAACCCCCAAGGCAGGATAACGCCCGAGAAATGGAAGTTGGTAGAGCTGAAGCTGCTGGTCGCCCTATTCAAGCGAATGGAGGAGCCGGGGTCTCAGCCTACCACCTTCGATAGATCGGGATGGCTCAACGGGGTCAAGATATTGAGCTGTAAGGATGACCTCACCCTGAAGTGGGTCGCTGATACTGTGGCCAAAATGGACGCCCGCTGGGAAGGTGCTAAGCTGGAGGTATTTGACAGAACATGTATTCCGTCAATACCGAAAGCGAAGGTACTCTTCCCGAGGGTCGTACCAAAGGAGCAGGCGCTCAAATTGCTCAGATGGCAGAATCCGGATGTGCCTACCACTGACTGGAAGGTACTCCACGTTGGCAAGCCGGAAGGCAACGGCCAACAAATGGTCCTCCAGATCAACAAGGAGGCCGAGGATCTGCTGTATCCGAGGTTCGGGAAGATGGCGTGGGGAGTAGGTAACGTCTACCTGCGACTCAAGAAGCACCACCCGAATGATACAAATGCCAATACGCTAGAGGTCGGCGAGGTCGAAAAAGACCTCGAGGCACTAACAGACGCGGCCAACAGCCTCGATATAGAGGACGAAGCGGAGAAGGATGGTGACTTGACCATTGTAGCCAACCCATCCAAGCTGAAGGAGTCCGAAATTAGCCATGAAGCTAAGGATCCTTCAGCTAAATCTCCATAAGAGCAAGTTGGCGTCGGCGGAGCTCCTCCTAACCCTGGAGGAGGAGTCCGTCGACGTGGCCCTAGTCCAGGAGCCCTGGATCGGTTCGGGCAACAAGATCGCCGAGCTAGGGTCGACCAACTACTCCATCTTCTATTCAAATACCGTAAGTAAAGCTAGAACTGCAATTCTGGTAAAATAAGGCTCTATGCTTATCTTATGACTAATTACAGCACGGACGACATCACGGTGATAGCGCTAGAGGGATGCAGGGACGAGCCACTCTTGATGGCGTCCTGCTATCTAGCGCATGACAGGGAATCGCCGACAGAGGAGACGGAGCGTCTGATCCAGGAGGTGAGCCAGAAGAGGCAACCCCTAGTGATAGGCGCCGACGCCAACGCCCATCACACCCTATGCGGATGCAAGGACGTCAACAATAGAGGTGAGCCACTTTTAGACTTCATCCTAAAATATAATATTAGAATCGCTAATAGAGAAGAGGAACCCACTTACGTAGGTCCCACCTCATCTAGCGTTATAGATCTAACACTCGCGTCTGGTACAAATACCGAAGTCACTGAATGGAGGGTCCTCAGCAAACCCTCCTTCTCTGATCATAGGTACATCCAGTTCGAAGTTAAACTTGAGTGCAAAGTGACAAAAAGTCTTTACAAAAATCCGAGGAACACCAACTGGGATATGTTTAAGACCAAAGTGACAAGGACACTCCCATCCCCAACACCAATCTCAACAACGGTGGATATTGAGAAGTCCGTGAAGACTCTCTGTCACCACCTAAACTCAGCGTTTAACGCTACGTGCAAGACCTCAATAACAAGAAGGAAACAAAGACCACCCTGGTGGAACTCACAATTGAAGGCACAACGCACTGACCTACAAGAAATCTTCAAACTAGCCAAACAAGCAAACGAAGATATTGTATGGGATAAATACAGGACAAGGCTCCGTGACTTCAAGAAAAAGGGCCAGACAGCCAAGAGGAACTCATGGAGATCCTTCTACTCTGGTATCGAGAAGATCACGGAAACCGCCAGACTTAGGAAGCTTCTGTCAAGCCAACCGGCAATTCAGAGCCAACTAAGAACTAGCGATGGCCAATGGACGAATAGCAGCGGGGAAGCGACTAATGCCCTTCAAAGCGAGCACTTCCCCGGATGCACAACAATCAGTGCTCACGAACCCAGTGTATGACATACCTGGGAATATAATCACACAACACAAAATCCAGTGGGCCATAGAATCCTTCGAGAGCTAAAAATCCCCTGGGCTAGATGGCATAATACCAGCCATGCTGCAGAAGACCAAAGAAAAAGTCACTCCATGGCTGGCAACAATATTCAAAGCATGTCTAAGACTGGCATATGTACCTGTACCCTGGAGGACAGCACGTGTTGTATTCCTTCCAAAGGCAGGAAAATGCAGTCACATGCAACCGAAAGACTACAGACCGATAAGTCTCACCTCTTTCCTACTTAAAACCATGGAAAAAATTCTGGATCTGCATATAAGAGGAGGCATGAACCGAATCGCAGAATCCAACCAACACGTCTACACGAAAGGAAAATCGGTGGAAACAGCGCTACACTCCCTCGTAGCCACCATCGAAAAAGCCCTACACCACAAGGAATTTGCCTTAGGAGCGTTCCTGGACATCTCAGGCGCATTCAACAATGTATTCACGGAAGCGATCATGCGGAGCCTGAGAGCTGCGGAAACCCACAAGGCTCTAAACTCTTGGATAGGTAATCTATTGAGCTGCAGAAGAGTTAGAGCCGAATGGGGAACCACAACCACAACTAAAGCAGCGCACAGAGGCACGCCACAAGGCGGAGTGCTGCCGCCGCTACTGTGGAACTTAGTGGTAAACGATGAGAAGAAATTTAAACGAAAGGCCCCAAAGATAACCGCCTATGCAGATGACATAGCCATAATTATCGTGGGCAAATGTCCAACGACGATCAGCTCAGTCATGGACAATACACTGAAAGAAGTACTGAAGTGGGCGATGGATGTCGGACTCAGTATAAATGCGGACAAGACGGATCTAATTCTCTTTACCAAGAGATACAAGATACCGCTAAAAAAGAGCGTGAAGTATCTAGGAATAGTATTGGACAGCAAGCTGAACTGGAAGACCAATGTCGGGGAAAGGGTAAAGAAGGCCACAAGTGCACTATATGCATCGCAAAAGATGCTAAGTAGCACATGGGGCCTGTCTCCCAAACTGATGCACTGGATCTTCATTTCAATTGTTCGTCCAATACTACTCTACGGTGTCCTAGTATGGTGGAAGGCCACTAAGAAATCCACATACCTCCTAACAATGGAAAGGGTACAGAGACGTGCACTGATGTGCATTACTGGGGCACTAAGATCTACTCCAACAAAGGCCTTGGAGGTGATACTTGGAGTTCTCCCTATTGACATACAGGCCAAACTACTAGCGCAAAAGACCGCACAACGTCTCTGTGCTACAGGAAATATGGCCCTCGCAAATTACGGGCACGGTGAAGTAGGAGGAGAGTCACTCAATAGCACGGACTATGTGACCCCAATAAACAACTTCTCCAGAACGCCCACTCTAATGGGACATGAAGATTGGAAAATCGGCATGGACGAAAACGCAACAAAGTTATTTACGGACGGATCTAAAATGGAAACCGGCGTAGGAGCCGCGGTCTACTGTGCAGATGCTCTCATTCAAGTGTCGTATATGACTACTGTAGCATCTTCCAAGCGGAGGTCTTCGCTATAAAGAAGGCCGCAGAACTTGCGATAACGCTCAACAAGAATCGGGTTAAAATCTTTGTCGACAGTCAGGCGGCTATCAAATCCATGCAATCCTATGTCATCAGCTCCGGAAGTGTACTGGCAAGCAGAGAAGCATTAGATGCATTAAGCAACCGCTCGAAGGTGCGCAACTTTTGGGTTCCCAGCCACCAGGGCATCGACGGAAACGAGATGGCAGATAGGCTAGCGAAGGAAGGTGCCGAATCTAGACAACTGACAGTTGAAGACCTGAAGATACCGCTACGATCGATAAGCCGCAGCTTAGAAGAAAGCGCCGCAGCAACAGCAGGAAGAAGGTGGCACAGCACAACTAACTGCAAAATAACACGCACTATGTGCAATAATGCGAATACGAAATTGACCCAATATGTCATTCAGCTCCCGAGAAGAGACTGTAGACTAATGACGGGTATACTCACGGGTCACTGCCTGACCGCAACGCACGCTAAGAAGTTGGGCATTACCGACAATGAAGAATGCAGGAAATGCAAGGTACTAGATGTAAAATAAACTCTGGAACACCTCATCTGCGACTGCCCCGCACTCATGACCTCGAGAGCGAAACGCCTCGGACCCCCTGCTTGCATCACTGATGGAAGCGGCGGGCCTGGCACCCCAAAAACTCCTGGCTTTTGCCAAACTAACCAGCGCACTAGACTGGAATAATTAACTTGATAAATTAACAGCCTCCATCACTTATCCGGCAACACTAAGGATCATACTGATCTATGTGAGGCCACCACATGGGGGCCTGCCGATATAACCTAACCTATATACTAATTAATGTTCAAACTACTGGGTAGACTCACTCATTTTCAAATTTTCCTTTTATATATTTTTTATTGAATCCGCAACTCTCTCGAACGGTGGGCCCATTGAACGGTTGTTGGGTAAAGATGGAAGCTGTATTAAAGATACTCAGAACAAATTAGATATATATGCCTACCATGTGAGTATATAGGAAATGGGGGTTCTGGTGCAAAAAGTGGAGTGAGGGAATTTCTGGTGCAAAAAGTGGAGTGAGGTGGTTTCCGGTACGTGAGGGATATAAAGGTAGGTACGTGAGGAATAAAAAGGTAGGTACGTGAGGTGGTCTCCTGTCACGTAGGTAAAAATTGTCAGGTGTAATATGGGCGCGGGTTCTAGGACAATTGGCGCTGGTTCTAGGACGAAAAGTGGAGTGGGGTAATAAAAATTAATGAGGGTGTGTAAATAAAGGTAATGGGTTGTGAGGAGGTGGGTTATTTAATAAAGGATCCTAATAAACATGATAGGGATAATTAATGGGTTTTAGGTATATCAGTAAGTGATAAAATAGTGTGGGAAGTGTTAAAGGTTGATAGGTGAGCATGTGAAACTGAGCATGCATGATCGTGTTTGTATGCACACGTGTTTGTGTGCGCAATTAGAGGCTGATGCAACATTGTCGTTATGGTGAAATGTCTTTCTAGAATTTTCGAGACCATGTACGCTCAAAGTGTGTGTGTAACATGTGTATGAGCTTATTTTATAATATATGGTTATTCGTGTATGTGGACTACTGAGCTGTTGTTGTTGTGGCCCTTGATGCCGTTGTCATTCAGCAGAATCTGGACGGTTTCAGGGGAATGTGTAGTGGTAACTCGAGCGCCATCTGTCGGGATTAATTTCAAAGCATGTGCATATGTATATGTGTACATACATAGGAACATACATAGGTCAAAGGGTATCCCACCGTCGCGTGCTGCTCGACTGTTGCTTTTCTTACTGGTTTTATTTGTTTTTGCTTTATTTATTGCCTTTCAGCAATCAAACTCTGTCTAAATCATTAGCTCTTCTTATATATTTTTTTCTTAAGGCATTTATTATGCATTTTACCATATATAGTTTATAGCATATATTAACCAACATAATTATTGTCATAATGATTAAACAGATTATTATGATATTCATGTTTAAAGGTACAACTTCAACCTTGTTGATTACATTGGCAGTGGAGTCCACTGACTTAACATCTACTAGACCCATGTTTAAAAAGAAGTTTTCTCCTAATACAGATTTTCTGAATATATTGGGTCTTGATATAGTTTACTTATAGAATTGTTAAATGACATTTACTTATTGTTTTTATTCATTTTGTTTTGATGTGCTTTCTGATTTAAATGTTAAGATATCTATGTATTTTGTCTTCTTTTTTTTACAGTTTTCTACCTATTGCTTCGCATAGCTTTACGGGCTATACTTCTTACCAGGAAACTCGATTGGGTATTACAAACATTAGTTCTTAGTGGGTATACATGATTTGTTTTTCAAACATCTAGAAATTTTAATAGAAGGGATTGTTTTCCAGCGGTGTCCCGATGTTGTACTCTGCTACTCGGCTCATCCAGGTCATCTGGGGTGTTTTGCTGTCTTCTTTTGAGAATCCAGTCGTTGACGCAGTGCACGGATAGTTTACCGCGTTTACCTCTTTTCACAATCCAGTCGTTGACGCAGTGTACGGATAGTTCACCGCGTTTACCTCTTCTCACAATCCAGTCGTTGACGCAGTGTACGGATAGTTCACCGCGTTTACCTCTTCTCACAATCCAGTCGTTGACGCAGTCCACGGATAGTTCACCGCGTTTACCTCTTTTGGTACTCCAGTTAATTAGTTGTTTGCGCTCTTTTCAGCATACAGCTATACTCGTAGTATGGTGAATATAAAGGCCCCTCGCAGTCTGCGGGGCATTTCTTTATTAGTTTTGGTGTTTCTCTTTTCACATCCGCTGTTTGTTCAGTCGCACCAACTGTTTTTATGTTGTTGATGTTCGTATTTGCCACTCTTCCATGGCAATGTATCTGGTGATATCTAGGCATTGCCCCTAATATTCAAAGAATACGATAATTAAATTACTTCATGTTGTCTCAGCAAAGATCCAGATAGACCCATAACAAATATTTAGTTATCCATCTTCAATTTCTATTTTTATATAAATTCATTTACAATTTTTGAATACATTTCTTTTTTAGGAGAGAAGGTAAATCAAAATAAATGCGGTTTCAATTGCTGCTTAAAGAAAATAGGCCTTCGACTGAGAAAAAAAACGTGGCATTTATGGAGGCGAGGACGCAAGCAACATGCGGACTATAAAAGTCTGGTGCTGTTGTGTCCGAAGCCATGGTCAGAGGTGCCTGGCAGATAGGCCTAAAATGCTATGGGGTGGTTCCCAAGAACAAAATCAACCAAAATGGAGTACGATGGAGTCTTCTAAGGATTCAACTCGGGCTGGGATGTCAGCCCAAACGTCGGTGGAAGGCGTGACTGCTACCACCGGCGGGCACGGGGGGTGAACACCCCTCTACGTGTCGCCAGCGGTCACACCTCTGTACTGGTGGGAGCAGGCCAGGACAGTTGTACAACTACTGCCACAACGTCCAAAAACGCCAAGATGTGGCACAGTACCAGAGTCCACACAGACTCGGACAGCGACCCTCAAGGCAATGAAATAAGTGCTGAGGCGGAAGAAAGCCTCTTGCGCTCCCCAGTCAAGGGTTCCAGCTCCCCTAGTAGAGAAGGGCCTGAGAGCCAAAGCCCAGTACAAAGCAGCCCTTAAAATAAAATCTAGGCTCGCTGGCAGTAAGAAACTCACCCCCGAGGAGAGGAAAAAGCTGGAGTGAGCCGAAGAGAGGATCGAAGAGGGCCGCAAGCACTTCGAAGGCAAAATGGCGATGAAGGCCACTTCTAGCCAATTTGCCAATAAGGTCGAGGAGCTGCTGCTCACAAAAAGGCAGAGGTC
This sequence comes from Zaprionus capensis, assembly GCA_018903675.1. Taxonomy (NCBI): domain Eukaryota; kingdom Metazoa; phylum Arthropoda; class Insecta; order Diptera; family Drosophilidae; genus Zaprionus; species Zaprionus capensis. The sequence continues at coordinate 49,542 of JAEIFN010000363.1, read as the reverse complement.
CGAAGACCACGATAAGGCGGATGTGCCCGTGAGCAAGCGGCCGCGCCAAAAAGCTGAAAAGATCTCCAAAAAACCGAAAAGGGAGACGGCGAGCGATGTGGCGCGTCGGCACCTAGTCGTCGCGCTCATCGACCGCAGTAACCCCCAAGGCAGGATAACGCCCGAGAAATGGAAGTTGGTAGAGCTGAAGCTGCTGGTCGCCCTATTCAAGCGAATGGAGGAGCCGGGGTCTCAGCCTACCACCTTCGATAGATCGGGATGGCTCAACGGGGTCAAGATATTGAGCTGTAAGGATGACCTCACCCTGAAGTGGGTCGCTGATACTGTGGCCAAAATGGACGCCCGCTGGGAAGGTGCTAAGCTGGAGGTATTTGACAGAACATGTATTCCGTCAATACCGAAAGCGAAGGTACTCTTCCCGAGGGTCGTACCAAAGGAGCAGGCGCTCAAATTGCTCAGATGGCAGAATCCGGATGTGCCTACCACTGACTGGAAGGTACTCCACGTTGGCAAGCCGGAAGGCAACGGCCAACAAATGGTCCTCCAGATCAACAAGGAGGCCGAGGATCTGCTGTATCCGAGGTTCGGGAAGATGGCGTGGGGAGTAGGTAACGTCTACCTGCGACTCAAGAAGCACCACCCGAATGATACAAATGCCAATACGCTAGAGGTCGGCGAGGTCGAAAAAGACCTCGAGGCACTAACAGACGCGGCCAACAGCCTCGATATAGAGGACGAAGCGGAGAAGGATGGTGACTTGACCATTGTAGCCAACCCATCCAAGCTGAAGGAGTCCGAAATTAGCCATGAAGCTAAGGATCCTTCAGCTAAATCTCCATAAGAGCAAGTTGGCGTCGGCGGAGCTCCTCCTAACCCTGGAGGAGGAGTCCGTCGACGTGGCCCTAGTCCAGGAGCCCTGGATCGCTTCGGGCAACAAGATCGCCGAGCTAGGGTCGACCAACTACTCCATCTTCTATTCAAATACCGTAAGTAAAGCTAGAACTGCAATTCTGGTAAAATAAGGCTCTATGCTTATCTTATGACTAATTACAGCACGGACGACATCACGGTGATAGCGCTAGAGGGATGCAGGGACGAGCCACTCTTGATGGCGTCCTGCTATCTAGCGCATGACAGGGAATCGCCGACAGAGGAGACGGAGCGTCTGATCCAGGAGGTGAGCCAGAAGAGGCAACCCCTAGTGATAGGCGCCGACGCCAACGCCCATCACACCCTATGCGGATGCAAGGACGTCAACAATAGAGGTGAGCCACTTTTAGACTTCATCCTAAAATATAATATTAGGATCGCTAATAGAGAAGAGGAACCCACTTACGTAGGTCCCACCTCATCTAGCGTTATAGATCTAACACTCGCGTCTGGTACAAATACCGAAGTCACTGAATGGAGGGTCCTCAGCAAACCCTCCTTCTCTGATCATAGGTACATCCAGTTCGAAGTTAAACTTGAGTGCAAAGTGACAAAAAGTCTTTACAAAAATCCGAGGAACACCAACTGGGATATGTTTAAGACCAAAGTGACAAGGACACTCCCATCCCCAACACCAATCTCAACAACGGTGGATATTAAGAAGTCCGTGAAGACTCTCTGTCACCACCTAAACTCAGCGTTTAACGCTACGTGCAAGACCTCAATAACAAGAAGGAAACAAAGACCACCCTGGTGGAACTCACAATTGAAGGCACAACGCACTGACCTACAAGAAATCTTCAAACTAGCCAAACAAGCAAACGAAGATATTGTATGGGATAAATACAGGACAAGGCTCCGTGACTTCAAGAAAAAGGGCCAGACAGCCAAGAGGAACTCATGGAGATCCTTCTACTCTGGTATCGAGAAGATCACGGAAACCGCCAGACTTAGGAAGCTTCTGTCAAGCCAACCGGCAATTCAGAGCCAACTAAGAACTAGCGATGGCCAATGGACGAATAGCAGCGGGGAAGCGACTAATGCCCTTCAAAGCGAGCACTTCCCCGGATGCACAACAATCAGTGCTCACGAACCCAGTGTATGACATACCTGGGAATATAATCACACAACACAAAATCCAGTGGGCCATAGAATCCTTCGAGAGCTAAAAATCCCCTGGGCTAGATGGCATAATACCAGCCATGCTGCAGAAGACCAAAGAAAAAGTCACTCCATGGCTGGCAACAATATTCAAAGCATGTCTAAGACTGGCATATGTACCTGTACCCTGGAGGACAGCACGTGTTGTATTCCTTCCAAAGGCAGGAAAATGCAGTCACATGCAACCGAAAGACTACAGACCGATAAGTCTCACCTCTTTCCTACTTAAAACCATGGAAAAAATTCTGGATCTGCATATAAGAGGAGGCATGAACCGAATCGCAGAATCCAACCAACACGTCTACACGAAAGGAAAATCGGTGGAAACAGCGCTACACTCCCTCGTAGCCACCATCGAAAAAGCCCTACACCACAAGGAATTTGCCTTAGGAGCGTTCCTGGACATCTCAGGCGCATTCAACAATGTATTCACGGAAGCGATCATGCGGAGCCTGAGAGCTGCGGAAACCCACGAGGCTCTAAACTCTTGGATAGGTAATCTATTGAGCTGCAGAAGAGTTAGAGCCGAATGGGGGAACCACAACCACAACTAAAGCAGCGCACAGAGGCACGCCACAAGGCGGAGTGCTGCCGCCGCTACTGTGGAACTTAGTGGTAAACGATGAGAAGAAATTTAAACGAAAGGCCCCAAAGATAACCGCCTATGCAGATGACATAGCCATAATTATCGTGGGCAAATGTCCAACGACGATCAGCTCAGTCATGGACAATACACTGAAAGAAGTACTGAAGTGGGCGATGGATGTCGGACTCAGTATAAATGCGGACAAGACGGATATAATTCTCTTTACCAAGAGATACAAGATACCGCTAAAAAAGAGCGTGAAGTATCTAGGAATAGTATTGGACAGCAAGCTGAACTGGAAGACCAATGTCGGGGAAAGGGTAAAGAAGGCCACAATTGCACTATATGCATCGCAAAAGATGCTAAGTAGCACATGGGGCCTGTCTCCCAAACTGATGCACTGGATCTTCATTTCAATTGTTCGTCCAATACTACTCTACGGTGTCCTAGTATGGTGGAAGGCCACTAAGAAATCCACATACCTCCTAACAATGGAAAGGGTACAGAGACGTGCACTGATGTGCATTACTGGGGCACTAAGATCTACTCCAACAAAGGCCTTGGAGGTGATACTTGGAGTTCTCCCTATTGACATACAGGCCAAACTACTAGCGCAAAAGACCGCACAACGTCTCTGTGCTACAGGAAATATGGCCCTCGCAAATTACGGGCACGGTGAAGTAGGAGGAGAGTCACTCAATAGCACGGACTATGTGACCCCAATAAACAACTTCTCCAGAACGCCCACTCTAATGGGACATGAAGATTGGAAAATCGGCATGGACGAAAACGCAACAAAGTTATTTACGGACGGATCTAAAATGGAAACCGGCGTAGGAGCCGCGGTCTACTGTGCAGATGCTCTCATTCAAGTGTCGTATATGAATACTGTAGCATCTTCCAAGCGGAGCTCTTCGCTATAAAGAAGGCCGCAGAACTTGCGATAACGCTCAACAAGAATCGGGTTAAAATCTTTGTCGACAGTCAGGCGGCTATCAAATCCATGCAATCCTATGTCATCAGCTCCGGAAGTGTACTGGCAAGCAGAGAAGCATTAGATGCATTAAGCAACCGCTCGAAGGTGCGCAACTTTTGGGTTCCCAGCCACCAGGGCATCGACGGAAACGAGGTGGCAGATAGGCTAGCGAAGGAAGGTGCCGAATCTAGACAACTGACAGTTGAAGACCGGAAGATACCGCTACGATCGATAAGCCACAGCTTAGAAGAAAGCGCCGCAGCAACAGCAGGAAGAAGGTGGCACAGCACAACTAACTGCAAAATAACACGCACTATGTGCAATAATGCGAATGCGAAATTGACCCAATATGTCATTCAGCTCCCGAGAAGAGACTGTAGACTAATGACGGGTATACTCACGGGTCACTGCCTGACCGCAACGCACGCTAAGAAGTTGGGCATTACCGACAATGAAGAATGCAGGAAATGCAAGGTACCAGATGTAAAAGAAACTCTGGAACACCTCATCTGCGACTGCCACGCACTCATGACCTCGAGAGCGAAACGCCTCGGAAGCCCCCTGCTTGCATCACTGATGGAAGCGGCGGGCCTGGCACCCCAAAAACTCCTGGCTTTTGCCAAACTAACCAGCGCACTAGACTGGAATAATTAACTCGATAAATTAACAGCCTCCATCACTTATCCGGCAACACTAAGGATCATACTGATCTATGTGAGGCCACCACTTGGGGGCCTGTCGATATAACCTAACCTATATACTAATTAATGTTCAAACTACTGGGTAGACTCACTCATTTTCAAATTTTCCTTTTATATATTTTTTATTGAATCCGCAACTCTCTCGAACGGTGGGCCCATTGAACGGTTGTTGGGTAAAGATGGAAGCTGTATTAAAGATACTCAGAACAAATTAGATATATATGCCTACCATGTGAGTATATAGGAAATGGGGGTTCTGGTGCAAAAAGTGGAGTGAGGGAATTTCTGGTGCAAAAAGTGGAGTGAGGTGGTTTCCGGTACGTGAGGGATATAAAGGTAGGTACGTGAGGAATAAAAAGGTAGGTACGTGAGGTGGTCTCCTGTCACGTAGGTAAAAATTGTCAGGTGTAATATGGGCGCGGGTTCTAGGACAATTGGCGCTGGTTCTAGGACAAAAAGTGGAGTGGGGTAATAAAAATTAACGAGGGTGTGTAAATAAAGGTAATGGGTTGTGAGGAGGTGGATTATTTAATAAAGGATCCTAATAAACATGATAGGGATAATTAATGGGTTTTAGGTATATCAGTAAGTGATAAAATAGTGTGGGAAGTGTTAAAGGTTGATAGGTGAGCATGTGAAACTGAGCATGCATGATCGTGTTTGTATGCACACGTGTTTGCGTGCGCACGTGTTATAGGGTGTGCGGTATTAAGGATTGAGAGGTGAGCATGTGAAACTGAGTATGCTGAGTATACCCATGTGAAACTGAGTATGCATGATCGTGTTTGCATCCGCACGTGCCACAGGGTGAATGTGTTCGAGGGTGTGTGTTTTTTTAATTAGAGTGTTCATAGGAAAAAATCTTGACAGACACCGTCCTAGTGACGGTAGTGTGGGACCCGCACCCACTAAAAACCCGCTAAAGAACACTCCCTCTACGGCCCGTTTGTGATACCCCTTGCGGAACCACTCCTAAAGTATAAATCTTCGCAAGGGGCCGAGCTTAGCCCTGTGGTGGCTCTACCTGGTTGTTGGGTGCTGCGAGGAAGAGTTTCGCAGTCTTTCTAGCCTACGTTGCTCTACCATAATGCACACACACATATCCCTTATACATTCCCAGTTTTCTGGGTTCTCAATCATACGCCCCACAATATTCTCTGGACTTACGTCTACTCCTAAGCGTCTGTTGACGATTTCCCGTTCGCCTGCATAATAAGGGCAGTGGAAGAAAATGTGTTCCACAGTCTCATCGTCTTCATTGCAAAGGTAGCATACAACTTCAGGATCATGACCATACTTGTTCAGGTAGCGCCTGAAACAGCCATGTCCTGTAAAAAACTGGGTCATATAGTAGTCCCCTTGTCCATGGCTTCTTCTGACCCAAGCTTCTATATTCGGCACCAGTCGGTGCGTCCACCTCCCCTTGCTTGTTGCATCCCTTTGCTGCCAATCCCTAATGGACTTACCTTCATCGTAGGTAATAGGCAATTGGCTGTGCCTCTTATTATATTGCGCTTGGTAGTCCTGCGCGGTCAAGTCAGCCGGCATTATACCGGCTAGAACTTGAATGGCATCACCAGATACCGTCCGGAAAGCGCTGCAGACTCTCTGGCTGCTACGTCTCACTACAGCGTTGTAGTGTCGGGTGTAGGTTGCCTTTCTAAGCGCTGATGCCCATATAGGGGCTGCATACATCAACACCGATAGGGTAACACGTGATACGAGGGATCGTATTACCTGCCTTGGTCCCCCGATGTTTGGCATTACTCTTGCGAGCGCCATTTGCACTCTGGCCGCCTTTTCGCTCATTGCGATAAAATTCGCTTTAAAGCTCAGCCTTGCATCTATAAGTACGCCTAGATACTTAATTGATGTGCCCGTGCGGATACTAAATCCGTCTATACTGAGCGTCACATCCTCAAGTTTCTTGCGGCTTGAGATGAGAACGGCCTCAGTTTTTTCCCTACTAATCTCAAGTCGTGCACACTAAGCCACTGCTTTATCCTTTGCGTGGCATCGGTGCTGTAATCTTTCACCCCCGCCAGGTGCTTTCCAATTATGATGACGGCAATACCATTAGCATATCCGATGATCTTAACCTCATCCCTCAGTGGTATGCGTAATACCCCATCATATACTATGTTACACAGGAGCGGTCCAAGAACCTATCCTTGCGGAACGCCGCCTGTAACTTGGTATTGTTTCCGGCCTTCCTCAGTGTCGTACACAACTGTACAGTCACTCAGGTAGCTACCGACAAAGCTGAGCAAGTACTGATGCGTGTTGAGGTTACGCAGCGCCTGCATGATATGATGCCAACTCACCGAGTAAAAGGCATTTTTTATATCAAGGGTAATTACAGCGCAGTACTTCTTCTGTCCTCCTCGCCACCTATCTCCTCCTATTGCTTCTTCAGCAATCTGTTTGACCCTACTAATCGCGTCTACAGTTGACCTATTCCTCCTAAGACCGTATTGGTCGTCCGATAGACCACCTACTTCTTCTACGAAAGTGCTAAGCCTGCTAGCTACTACCTTTTCTAGCATTTTCCCCATTGTGTCAATCATACAGAGCGGTCAGTATGAACTAGCCTCGCCTGACGGTTTATTACCTTTTGGTATTAGCACCAGTCTCTGTCTTTTCCAGATTTCCGGAAAAGTCCCTGTCTGTATACATTATGTGTATACTTCTGCGAATAAGGTGGGGTTCGCGTCTACCGCTTACTTCAGCACCTTGTTGGGTACTGCATCTAGTCCCGGCGCCTTGTTGTTTGCGAAGGTACTAGCTATCTCTAATACCTCTCCTATCGGTAATTCTTGTCGGAATCTAGCTACCCCGTCAGTCCCAACAAATGCATCTGCAGGTTCAGTATAGTGATCCCCCTGTTTTGATGATAATCAGGAGATTGACCATATGCATATGCAGAATCAGTGTATAGTACTAGATTTTACAGCAGGTTTTTTTAAATGTTTGTTCACAAAACTAATTAAGTTATTCATTTTCTCGATAATTGTATTCATAACTCTATCGAGATTTACCATTGAATTAAGTAAATGAATTACTTCCAATGATGTTATACGTGTATTTCGTTTATCAAACTCCTTAATTATACTCCTTAATTATTGTTTGCTCCTGCAACGCTTTCAATTCATTTACTTTCCCATCTACATACGTTTTTATTGTTAAGTCAAAATCATTTTCCGGTGTTGAAGAATTTTTGACTCGTTTTTGTTGTGCATTTATATGCCCATCACTATCAAGATATACACCTGTTAGGTTTTCTCTTTTGAAAATTGAAGAAAACTGTCTATTACTCGAAAAATTACCAAACTTGTCAAAAAAGTTTCTTATGTAGAAAAGGTTGCTTATAAAGAAAAAAGGAGTATAAATTTTAAGAAAAATCAGTTTTGTGATTTATAGATAAATAAGCAGTTTTATATTTTATTACATAGTTAAAATAATATTAATTAAGTATTTTAAGAACTGCTTTTTCTCGAGAATTTTTAGATTTTCCAATCATCATCAAATCGAGTTTATGCGTCCCAGTTGAATTTACACAAGGCATAATGGTGACCCTTTCCTTCATGGATTTCCGTCCTACAGCAGTTTTTTCGAAAACGGTAGTGTTTGTTTTCTTGTGCAAACCTTTGTAAATCAGACCGGTTTCATCACAATTGTAGATCTGTTCCGGTAAAAACCCATTTTCGGCAATAATCTTTTTGAAATCGCTTGTAAATCTAGCAGCACTCTCAGCATTGCAGGAAAGTTTTTCACCGGAAACCGTCAAAATTCTTATGACGTGGCGTTTTTTGAATTTATCAAGCCAGCCATCACTGGCTGAAAATTCTTGGAGTCCATTGAGTGACCTTTTTAAATCTAGTGATTTAACTTTGAGCATCTCGTTTGAAACCAATTCGTTTGCTTCTCTCCGTAGTAAAAACCACGCGTATAGTTTATCATCAAGATCAGGATTTTTTAATGGCTTCATTCGCTTAATTTTTTTTTGATTAACATACGTTTTTGAGGCGAATTCTTCCAAGTTTTCTTTATTATTTTTTATCCTCGTTAAAGTCGACTTATGGATGCTGTAGCTTCTGCAGATCTCTGTCGGTGTCTTGCCATCTTGGAGTTCATTTAAAATTAATAATTTTGTTTTCAAAGAAATTGATACTCTGCCTTTCTTCTCCATTTTTACGGAAGAATGAAAATTAAAACGAAAAATAAAATCATGGTTGCTTGTACAGAAATTTTGGAATAAAAAAGTTGCTAATGCAGAGGTTGCTTTAATAGAATGTTGCTTGTGTAAAGTTTGCTTATAAAGAATGTTCACTGTATATTATTTTCTCTTCACGCAACTCTTCTGTTATTGATAGAATTTCATTGGTATGATTGTTATTACCAGCAGCTTGTGAAGCTATTAAAAGTTGTAACACATCCTATTGGACCTTATCCCAAAGATTATCATTTAAAAGTTAATTTGTACTTAAATTAATATTATCAGGTATTTATTCTTCAACATAATTTCTTCTTCTTCTTCTTTTACTTCTTCATTATCACTATCTTCATTTTCTATATTTAATTGAGAATAGTATATATCATTATCACTATCATCATCATCATCATTATCATCATTATCATCATCATGATCAATAGTTGAATTATCAATAGAAGGAGAGTCTTGCTTTTTTATTCCTTCATACTTTATTTTTTTAATTTTATTATAGTTGGTATGCTTTACATCTCTAACAAGTTCATGCAATGGTTCTGTAATAGGCTTAAAAGTGTCTTCCAAATGAGAGATATTATTATTTTTTGGCTGCTTCAATTCAGAAAATTTTCTTTTCAGAATATTTCAAAGGATGCTCATGCTTCAAAATCGCATCCAATCGGAACCCATCAGAAGCCTTGGACCGGATGACTGCTGTACACGCCGCTTCCCGTCCAATATTTAGGCTTGGTAAACGCATTGCAGACGCAAAGGATGCGTCGATCAGTGACACTGGCGCACACGGGTCAATTAATGCGCGCGTCTCGGCCACAGTGTTTCCATTGTCGATCAGAATGATCGCTGTGGGTAGCAATTCGGGATTGCGGTGGTCCAGCAGCTTGATCAGAGATGGCGATTGGATCTGGGTTGCCGATTGAATGGGAGTGGAGCGTCGACGGACTTTCTCATGGAAGTGAAGAAGAGTATGATGGCTATGATGACAAATGCGACATTTGTCTCTACTTCTGCACGTCCCTTCCGAGTGTTCGTGAGCCAAACAATTGGCACAGTATTTATTGATAAGCACAGCTCTCAGTCGTTTTTCGGCATTGAGCCGCAAAAACGATCTACATCTTCGCAGGGGGTGAATACCTCGGCAGACTCTGCATCGGAAGCAATTAGTTCCTCGACTGTGCTCGACACGATTGTTAAATCGCGGAGACATTTTTAAATTGAAGGATGAGTGATGGCTGTATAGTAGAAGATAAAACGAAAAGAAATAATAAAATAATTAGATGTGTTTGTATGAAAATTAATTTTCGTTTTTCGCAGTTGGATCATTGAAAGATGAAAGGAGCTCATCTTGGAGTGGAAGAAGTATTAATTTGGTGATGGGGCGTTTGATGACGCCTCTAGAAGTGAGAAGTTCTACAACTCGGACTCGATCATCAGCTCCTGGATATGTTTGTTGAATGCGACCCAGACGCCATTCGTTAATGGGAAGGTTGTCTTCTTTAACAACAACTAAATCGTTTACCTCAAGGTTTTTTTCCGGACTTTGCCATTTATTACGCTTAAGTAATTCCTTTAAACATTCATGTTTCCAACGAACACAGAATTGTAGTTGAATTGCTTTGAGCCGTTGCCAGCGATTGATGATAGAAGATGACTTCTCGTTAATCTCAGGTTCGGCTATAGATAATAAAGGACCTCCAATGAGAAAATGGCCAGGAGTTAGTGCCAATGGATCCGTTGGATCTTCAGATATCGATGAAATTGGTCTTCAATTAAGGCATGCTGCAATTTGGATAGTAGGGTAGCAAATTCTTCGAAAGTATACTTAGCAAAAGAAGTAGATTTATAGAATAAGGCCTTAAAACTTTTGAGTAATGCTTCCCAAAGTCCTCCCATATGGGGAGCGCCTGGGGGTATAAAATGCCAAGTGAGAGGTTGATGGACAAATTTTGAAACTATATGATCCTTTGCAGCGTGGAGAAAGTCATCATTGAGAGCTCTCGCAGCGCCAACAAAATTCTTTCCGTTGTCGGAATGTACTTGCAATGGACAGCCTCGTCTGAATACAAAGTGAGTAAAAGCTGCAAGAAACGCATCGGTGGTCAGATCAGTAGTTGGTTCCAAATGGATGGCCTTGGTACAAAAGCAGACGAATACGCAAACATATCCTTTGGAAATGCGGCATGCAAGACCAATAATGCTTTTTATTTCAAATGGCCCAGCAAAATCAATACCTGTATAGGTAAATGGTCTGGAAAAAGTGGTCGGATGAATGGGTAAATCGCCCATAAGCTGAGATTGAATTCTCTTTTTGTGGATAGCGCAGACCTTACAGGAATTAATTATGGAAGTTTTGGAATCCAATATTTGGACCTTATAAGTCGAACAAGGAGTTGATTCCCTCCGTGAAGTGCAATGCGATGTGAGAAACGAACTAATAGCCTTGTAAGGTTGCTAGAATACGGTAGGAGAATTGGATGACGCTCATCATAGTTCAAATCTGATGACGAGTGAATTCGACCACATGCTCTAAGGATTCCGTTGCTGTCAATAAAGGGATTCAGATTGAGTAAACAACTGGATGGAGGAATAGGTTTCTGTCGAAGGAGACATTCGTACTCAATCGAGTAATGCAAGCGCTGAGTTCTTTTGGTAAGGTGTTGGAGAGTATTGTTTATTTGTAAAGTACCCAATTGACTTGAAAAGGGTTGATGAGCTTTCTTAGACCTTGTACTAAAACGTAGTACATAGGCTAAAACTCGCAATGCTCGTCACAAGTCGGAAAATCGTTCCAGAAGATCGATATGTGAGGTCATATTAGTGACAATATGTGCTTTGATGGATCGTTGTTCCGGAATTATGTCCAACGGTGACTGATTTGAGATCCTCCATTGGTTTTTCGGTGTCCTTAGCCATTTTGGCCCATGCCACCATAAGTCACTGGATATTAATTCTTGGGAGACCATGCCATGACTTGTCAAATCAGCAGGATTATCTTCAGATTGAACGTGATGCCATTGTGTAGGAGAAGTAGATTGAACAATCTTTGACACTCGATTAGCCACGAAGGTTGTCCATATACAGGGTGGCTTACTTAGCCAGGCCAGTACGATCGTCGAATCTGTCCAACAGAATAGTTCATATGATTCCAAAGGCAATTGAGGAAAGCAAGCTGCAATAAGTTCTGTAAGAAGTACAGCTCCACATAACTCAAGTCGGGGTAAGGATGTTGTCTTCATAGGCGCAACACGCGACTTTGCTGTAAGGAGATGGCATGAAATATCGTTCTTGTGTTTGATCCGAACGTAAATTGCTGCACTGTAAGCACGTTGAGAAGCATCACAAAACCCGTGCAATTGGATTTCTGTGTGTGGACTAAAACCTAACTATCGGGGAATCCGTATGCCACCCAGGTGGTTATAGCTATCAAGGAAGTCACGCCATTTTTGGAGAAGATCGTTCGGCAGGCAGTCATCCCAATGCAGATCCTGTAGCCACAGTTGCTGCATGAATATTTTGGCTTGCACAACAAAGGGAGAGAGCCACCCTGCTGGGTCGAAAAGTTTTGCAATATGGGCTAATATTTCCCGTTTTGTGTAAGTTGGTTGGTAAGCGATTGGAGGAATAACAAAATAATACTCATCCGACGTTGCTTTCCATCGAATGCCCAGAGTTTTTGCCGTGCTGACTTCTTCAATGTCCAAAAAATCGCCATGTAGCAAATGACCGTTTGGAACTCGTTCTAGCACTGCTTTCTTGTTAGAGGTCCATTTGCGTAATGGGAAACCTGCTGAACTAAGCGCATTTTGAAGTTCAGAAATCATTAAAATTGCAACTGCTTCAGAATGTGCACCTGCTAATATGTCATCGACATACATAAGGATTGTATAATATCGGATGCTAAAGGACTTTTATATTGGATATCGTTCGCCAGTTGTTGAAGAACACGGATTGCCAAAAATGGTGCGCAATTGACTCCGAAGGTTACAGTATGTAATTCATAATCACAAATTACACCTTCTTGATTACGGAACAGGAGTGTGTGAAGGATTAACTTGAATCTGCCGATCCATTTTTGATAAAGAGTTGATAAACAAGGCTTGGGAACATGTAAATGCAAAAGATTCTAGTTTAGGAGAAAAATCGTCAGCATATTTTGTTACATTATAATGAAAGCAAAAAGGAAATTTGGAATAGGTATGAGAAAAAGGAATAAGGGGGAAAAAAATAATAAGAACAATAAGAAAAGACGTTGTGAACTACGAATCAAGAACATTTCACATGTTATCAAATCAGGTATTCGAGCGTTAAAAGAAAAGAAACCATTAGACTAGATGAATGCAATTAGGGTTGCACGCAAAGCAGTTAGCAAATCAATTGGACGTCAGAAAAAAAACATATAAGATCCAAGGGTAATTAATGTACCAAAAATTTGAGGATTTTTACCACTTGTTCCCATTTTAACTGCTCTCAGTGCTCTAGGCAGTCTTGCTTCTGGTAGTGCTGCTATTGCTAAAGCAATCACCAATGCAAACACAGGAAAAAAACAGTTGAATCAATATTATTATGACGACCCATGCAGAAATATGAACGGATATTCTTCTGGTTTTTTCATGCAACATCATCGAAAATCATAATTGAATTATTTTTAGCTTCGTTGGGTAGTAAAACTGTTTCATTTTCCGAGAAAGTATAGTACCCCATACCTTTTATCGGTTTCACTAGGTTTTCCAAATATTCGTACTTGGGTTGATACAAACTCTTTGAGAATAGATAAATGTTCTCAAATTTTAAACCGTTTGGGCTCTCGATTAAGCCGAGCATTAGATTAGTTTTACCACAGTTGGATGGTCCAACAACAAGTGCTCTTATTGTATTAGGTAAGAGGGGGCTATGACGTGGTAATATTTGAGACAGTGATTGACCGTCATTACCACTCTCAATGTTTCTAATACAATGAGAAATGCTCATCGATTAAACATCAAATAAAATGGGTAAACGCTTTTAAATTTGTTCCAGTCACAATTCAAACTTTAAGCGAGGGGTGGTATTATAAATAAAATAATTAATGGCTTACTTTTTGGTGCTCATCTACCTGGTTATAATTTTTGTGGTCCTGGTACAAAGTTATCTAAACGTTTGGCACGAGGCGATCGAGGAATAAATAAATTGGATGAGGCTTGTAGAATACACGATATCGCTTATTCACAGCATAAAGACGTAAGTCAACGACACGAGGCTGATAAAGAGTTGATAAACAGGGCTTGGGAACGTTTAAATGCAAAAGATTCTAGTTTAGTAGAAAAATCGTCAGCATATTTGGTTACAAATATAATGAAAGCAAAAAGGAAATTTGGAATGGGTATGAGAAAAAGGAAGAAGCGGGAAAAAATTAATAAGAACAATAAGAAAAGACGTTGTAAACTGCGAATCAAGAACATTTCACATGTTATCAAATCAGGTATTCGAGCGTTAAAAGAAAAGAACCCATTAGACTTGATGAATGCAATTAGGGTTGCACGCAAAGCAGTTAGCAAATCAATTGGACGTCGGAAAAAAAACATAAAAGTTCCAAGGGTAATTAATGTACCAAAAATTGGAGGGTTTTTACCACTTGTTCCCATTTTAACTGCTCTCAGCGCTCTAGGCAGTCTTGCTTCTGGTAGTGCTGCTATTGCTAAAGCAATCACCAATGCAAACACAGGAAAAAAACAGTTGGAAGAGAGTACGCGACATAATAAGAAAATGGAGAGTATTCATGTGGGAAATGGTATGTTTCTTAAACTGTATAAAAAAGGTTATGGATTGTATCTTAATCCGTTTAGAGGGGGTGTAGGAAAAGCAAAAAACTACTAGATAAGCTACCCAACAGAGCACTTTCTAATTTTGATATTGAAAAGTTTGTTCGAAAACATATCTCCCATTTTAGAGGTGTATTTATGAGAGATTCACTTCCAAGTTCCCCATGGATTCGTGAATCGGGTATCGTCAACTTGGACGATTCAACATCAGATGGTACACATTGGGTAGCTTATAATAAAAACGGAAAGAGCATACACTACTTTGTTAGTTTTGGGAATTTACAACCGCCAAAAGAAGTTGTAAAATACTTGGGGAACAATATTAACTATAACTATGTAAGAGAACAAAAACAATTTAATACATTCAACTGTGGCCATCTCACACTTCATTTTTTACTAACTTTAAAGTAAGAGAACACACAAAATGAGGGTTGAATGTTCTGTCCCTCTCTGCATCGACATGTTCTAGTGAAGATCCAATGGAAAAGCGTGGGTGTGTTCTCTAACTGTTTATAAAACCGGTACTTACTACATGTTTAAGCTCAGTTATTGTAAGAGAACACACAGACATACAAAATGAGGGTTGAATGTTCTTTCCCTCTCTGCATCAACATGCCCTAGTGAAGATCCAATGGAAAGAGCGAGGGTGTGTACTGAAGCGAGCATAGGACAGGTTCTCTCACTGGCTATAAAACCAGTACTTGCTACCTGTTTGAACTCAGTTGCTATCTACAAACTCTCTGTTGATGTCTACAAACTCTCTGTTGGTGCTAGCTACAACAACTAGAACTACAACTACAACTACATCTACAACAAAAAATGAGCAATCAGGAAAAATTGAATGCAGTCAATGAGTACAACGGGATGATATCGAAGCCACTCTTAAGCAAAAGTAAGATGGAGACTGATGTGCGCTATCCAATCGTGATGTAACGTGTTCGGTTGATAAAATTATTTATAGTTGTTTTCGAGAGCAGAGCTTTGATTGAATGTTTATTAGAATGTTTAATGTGTACTGATGTTGGGTTCAGCTAACCCGCACATACAAAGCTTATATATCTATGTATTCTTAATTACATATATACATATACATATGTATGCAGAATGCATGCATATGTTATGTATAGCTTGACCACTTGAGCTGCAAAGTGCATGCTCAGCATTCTCACGCTCCGCGATCGGCTTATGTATAAGCGTTAGATCGTATTACTTGGGCGCTGGAATGCTTATGTAGTTATCGGTCTTTTGGTCATTGACGCTAAGTTATAGGTGTAATCATTTACTATATTGGTAGGGTAGATATGCTACACTTCCCTTCATAAAGAAATGACGTAATACATGTAGTCATTTAGTTTTAGTGTTAATATATTGTGTTACAAAATATATATATTTTTTTTGAAATGATATTGATTTGTGTCTTATTATGTAATTAATTAGTAGCAATGGTTTTGTCTCAAAGCATTTGTGTGTAATGACAAAAAAATTGTTTTTTTTTTTTTTATTTTTTTTTTTTTTGTATATTGAATTACGTTATGTTTTCTATTATGTTTAACTTTCTTAGAAGAATATTCCTTTCTGGGTTTTCTGTTATTTTTTTGGGTTGATCAGACCTTTTCTTAAATGAAACGTTTCATTGATTACACAACCCCACAAAAAAAAAAGTTTGTCATGATCTGGGTATGCGGCATATGCAGTTATATGTATTTTGGGTCGCTGAATCCGAATCCGGGGTCAGAAATTTTCCATCACGTCTGGATTTCAACGTAACCTCAAAAAACTGAAAAACCTTTGGATATCCCCCAAAAGATATAGAATCGTGATCTGGGCATGCGATATATGTTCTAACATGTATTTTGTCCTTCTAAGTCCGAATCCGAAGTCCAAATTTACATAGCACGTCTGAGTTTCGACTTAACCTCAGAAAAGTCGAAAAATTTTTGAAGGCCCAAAAAATAATGGGGGGTCATGAACGGGTCATGCAATATATGTTTCTATTTGTTTTTGGACCTTCCGAATCCGAATCCAATGTCAAAACTAGCCAATCATGTCTGAATTTTAGGGGTTGTGTAATCCATGGCCTTATACAGTCAGCTCCTGACTGTAGCGTTTGTATTTTTTTTGTGGGGTTGTGTTATATATTTTTAAAGTATCCTTATATACTTTTTGTTTCTTCTTCTTTTTATCTCTAATTATAATGTTATCTCTGTCTTCTATTATATCTGTTTTATTAAAATCTACGAACTGACTTGATAATCTTCCTAAGATTAGTTCATATGGACAGTATTCGTGCATGACTGATGGTGTTGTGTTGAAACAATAGGTAAAATATTGTATCCAAATGTCCCAATCAGTTTTGTCTGCAGAAATGTATGGACGAATGTATTCATTGAATGTTCTATGACTTCGTTCTATTGTCCCTAAAGTCTGGTGATGATATGCGGTGGATGTAAGATTTTCAATCTTCATATATTTACACATATCTAAAATTACCTTGTTTTTATACTCGGTCCCATGTCCGAAATGAACGTCTTCATTGGACCGTACTTTAGTATAAAATTTTCGAATATAGCTTTCGCGACAGTATTTGCGCTCTTGTTTGCTACTGGTATGGCTACTAGATATTTTGTTAAATCACATATTAGTGTGACGATTTATTCATTGCCATATTCTGATTTCGGTAGTGGACCAACGGTGTCCACTATCACTATATCGAAAGCATTTGTTGGGGTTTCTGTTTTAGTCATTGGGGTCTTTGTATGTGTCTACTCTTAATGATTTCAATTTCTTGTTGCCCATATTTTTGAAAGTATCTATTAAAATGGATTCAAAGATTTTTTCACTCGGTGCCAATTTGAGTTGGCTGATTTTTGGCTTGCATTTCAAGCCTTTGGAAGAACTGACCTAAATCTAGGATTCCATTGGTATATAAATCGTCAACATCAATTCTTGCAATAACTTTATTTCCTCGTTTTAGTAAACAAATAGATTCAGTTATTCGCAAAGTCACTACTTTTCGTACTTCATCATTTGTTATGACTTCGTGTACGTTGGGCTTAGATAGATTTTGGATACTTTGCCTAGGCAATAGTTCCTTATTTGTTACTGTACAGTTTTTATCATGTCTACTTTGTTGCCTGGTAGTGACTTTCAGGACTTTATGTTGCATGTCTTTGAGTTCTTTTATATTTATACGCGAAAGTGCGTCTGCTACAAAATTATCTTTTCCCTTTAGGTATTCTACAGTGAAGTCGTATTCCTCAAGCTCTAGTCGCATGCGGGTTAATTTAATGGACGTTAATGGTCTGTGGTCTGTTTAAACAGTGAAATGTTTCCAATAAATGTATGGTCTAAAATGGGTAATTGCCCAATGAATTGCCGCTAGTTCTTGTTCCGTTGTACTCTTATTGCTTTCCCCTTTTGTAAATGAACGAGAACGAGAGGGATAATTTTTGATGACGTCATATTTCTTGTCGTCTGGCAATACTCCTTTGTCTGTGCATTTGTGACCTAGGAATGTCACTTCATGCATGAAAAATGAACATTTTTCCGGATGCAACTTTAGGTTATATTTCCTACATACATTAAAAACATCAGTAAGGTTTTTAATCATGTGTTTTTCGGAACATTCTATCACCATTAAGTTATCCATATAAAGGTATGCCTGAGAAGGTTCTAAACCTGAGAATGATATTGTCATCATTCTCTGAAATGAATTTGGTGCTATTTTCAGACCAAAAGGTAATCGCGTGAAGCGATATGAGCCATTGCTCGTTGAAAAGATGTTATGTTTCTTGAGTTTTTTTCAAGTTCTATCTGATGGAATCCTGACATTAAGTCAAGGCATGAAAAGTACTTAGCTCGACCTAGTTGATCCAAAATATCATCAATTCTAGGGAGTGGAAATTTGTCAGAAAAGAAGTTTTTTATTAATTTGACGATAGTCGACTACTAATCGCAATTTCTTTTGATCTGAATTTGGTAATGATTTTTTCGGAACTAACAAGAGTGGACTGTTGTATTCAGATACAGACGGTTCTATGATTTTGTCGTTTATTAATTTCTCTACCTGTTTTTTGATTTCTTCTATATGGCTATGCGGGCTTCTGTAGTTCTTTATATAAATGGGTTCATCATCTTTAAGTCTTAATGTTTGTTTATAAAAATTGCTAGTTGATATTGGTTCAGTTTCCAGTCTGAACACATCACTATACTTTATGCATAATTCAGTTAACTGATTTTTAAATTGTTCTGGAAAATTTTTCTTTTGTAATGAAAGTACTTTTTCGCTTCAATGGGAGAGAATAGTTTAAGGTTGTCAACGACGACGTCAACAACAACAGCAACGAAAATGTTGTCATCAACGAAGCGAGAAATAGTGAATGAATTAATTACATCAAGCATCAATTAAGAATTTTAAACGACGTAGAGTGATTGTGAATGGTATCAACGACTTATGGCAAGCTGATTTAGTTGAAATGGGTGCATACAGCTCATCGAATAATGGGTTTCGCTATCTTCTAACTGTTATAGATTGTTTTTCAAAATATGCGTGGGGTGAAGCATTAAAAACAAAAAATGCTAAAGAAGTAGCACAGGCAATGGAAAAATTATTCAAGACTGGTCGTGGTGCACCAAAAAATTTACAAACTGATAACGGAACTGAATTCTATGCTACACATTTCAAAGCATTAATGCACTCTTATGAAATCAACCACTACTCTACATTCAGGCATCAATTGTTGAACGTTTTAATAGAACACTGAAAGAACTCATGTGGCGTGAGTTCAGTTTTAATGGATCATATAAGTGGGTTCAAATATACAAGCAACTAATAGATGTATATAATAATCGAAAGCATAGAACAATACAAGAGAAGCCAATTAATGTAACCAAGGCTAATGAGGAAAAAATTCTGAAGACAGCATATAATCATATAAAAATATTTATAGACAAAAACTTGCGTCAAGGTGATCTTGTGCGTATAAGTAAATACAAACATGTATTTGAACAGGGCTATACTCCAAATTGGACAACAGAAATTTTTAGAATTCAGAAAATTCAAAGAACGTTTCCAACTTCATATTTACTTGATGACCTAAATGGAAACCCTATTGAGGGAGGGTTTTATAAGCAAGAGATAAAGAAAACACATTTCCCACATACATATCTAGTGGAAAAAATTTTGAAACGAAAAGGGGATAGAGTATTTGTACGTTGGCTAGGTTTCCCCACCTCTCAAGATAGTTGGGTACATAAAAATGAAATCATATAAATATATTCAAACACATGTTTTATTCTTTTTAAAATTATATATATATATATTATTAACATTTGTTTGGCCTTCAGCCGTCAGAGAAAGTAAGGGGAACAAAATGTAATCATAGCTTTGGCTGTGGTACGTGCCGTCCTTACTCCTACTGACGGAAGTGCGGCTATACTTTCCACGTGAGGGCGGCTGGAAGCAGACCACTAGTACGGTCATGTCTCTGCTAGGAGTGCTGACTAATTGTAGTCGGGCGAAGATCGTGAATCTATAAATCACCCCAATCCAAGGCGGAACAGCATACGCTAATGGATGCATGGCCGGGGGTAGCCCGGTCTCTAGTATGCGGACTCTGGATACCTGTCGCCCTCCAGTTTTATTCAGACTTCCCACGGTACACGGGCTATGCCGTGGGTGACCTTCCCTTCCCGTCTACTCGTGGGTTCAAAATTAATGGAACTTTTTAAAAAAACAGAAAAGTCTGATGCGACTTTGACAGCATCAATCCAGGGTGAGGCTTTCACGGCCGATCCCAACATCAGCACAGCAGCTATTGGGCTGCTGGCCTCCACCCCCAATACTACGGGTCTTGACCCTGGTAGTACAGGGGACTCGGATAGGCCACGAACTCCCTTGGACACTGAGTTCGTTAGTGCTGCTTTCTCGTCCACTAACTGTGCAGGCACACAGCAGAACGTCGAGGTGATGTCCTCTGACGCAGAAGCTGATTGTGACCTAATCAGCTTTGCCGACGACGCTTCTGTGGCCTCTCAGAGGTCAGGCCTAACGGAAGCAGGCTCCCAAATCCAGACACTGCGACTGGACTCGTGGAACGCCTTTGTCAAGTTGAAGACCCGCGAGAAGAAGCTCTTCAAAGCTGCACTCGCGAAGGGTTCGAGCAGAGCAGAGGCTCTTGAAATCGCCACTGCGCCCCCCGCGGAAACCAAGGCCAAGCGGACGCGCGTGGATGATACTCTCCCAGAACCCCAAGGGTCTTCAAAGAAGCCCAAAAAGACTCATGTGGAGTCCACAAAGCCACTATACAGCCAAGTGGCAAGCAGCGTGAGATTGGGCTTCACGTCGGCTGACCCAACAAAACCTCTTACACCGGAGCAGATGGCTACGGTGCAAGACAGCATCCTGAAGGCGATGCGGCTGCCCTCCACATCTGGAGTCGGTCCAGGTTTCGAGGGCTGTATACCCCGAAACGAGTGGCTGCTCCTGGTGTGTGAGGACAGCAGCACTGCTGAATGGGTCAGGGGCGCTGCTGGACACATCAAGTCAATAAGCGGCCTTGACATAAAACTATTGAAGGAAACTGAGTTCCCGAAAGCTCACCTCATCAGAGGCTATTTCCCCAATAGTGCTGATCTCCCACCCGCCACCATTCTGGAGTACTTGGGTCTCCAGAATGTTGAACGCTTCTCAACGGAGCTGTGGCGGGTGGTTCAACATAGCCATAACGGCAAAACCACGCATCTCGCGATGTTGGTCGACGAGAAGTCGTACAAGACCCTGACGGATCTCAAGGGTAATGTTAAATTCCGCTTTGGCAGAGTTAAACTTATCCTAAAGAACTCCCCCGTCAGGGCCTCCCCCTCTCCTGCCCTGCCACCATCCCCTTCTCCAACCATTCCCCCCCTATCAGCGCCCCTCCGGCAGCGGCAACGGTGGCCTCCGCCGGCGTGACAGCATTGGCTGCTGCTCCGGTGGCATCTACCAGCGCCGCAGCCGTAGTGGCGCCGATTACCACCATCCCCAAACCCCCAGTCATTGTGGTGACTGCCCCCAAGCCCACAACGGGCCGCACGAGGCCGGTGGTTGGCAGTGGACGCCCTCTTGTCCCTTCCAGACCAACCACCAGCGCAATGCGGAAGCATCCGACAAGGATACCTCCGGCGACCGTGGTCGCAAGGCGACCGCCCCCGAGTAGTTCCTCCAGACTGCCGAAGGGCATCCGGGGCAACGACACTCGGGGGGGCAAGGCAGGTGGCCTTGTCTCCAAAGCCCTGAAGGAGGATGCGGAGCGCCATTAAGGTGCTCCAGGCGAACCTGCACCACGCCAGAGGAGCGTCCGCCACCCTGTGCAGGATCGCCTGTAAGGATGCTATCGACCTGGCTCTCGTCCAGGAGCCATGGTTGATCGGTGGCCACATCCGTGGACTATCATGCGGATCATGTAAGTTACTATATGACCGTATGGGTGGTGCTCCTCGCACCGCTATTGTTGTAAATAACAGTGTGAGACACTTCCCTTTAACTAATTTCATCCACAGAGAACTGGTGGCAACGGCTATTGAGGTAGCCACGGCTGAAGGTGTCCGGGAAGTAGTGATAGCCTCTGCCTACTTCCCGGGCGACGTGGATGACGTTCCCCCAACAGAGGTTCAGCGGCTGGTGGAGTTCTGCCGCTTGCATAACAAGCCGCTCGTGATCGGCTGTGATGCAAATGCGCATCACACGATCTGTGGAAGCAGCGACGTAAATAAACGTGGTGAGTCCCTTTTAGAATATCTATTGTGCTGTCAATTAGATGTTGCTAACATAGGGTGTAAACCAACCTTTATTAACGCTATTAGGGAAGAGGTTCTCGATCTTACCCTAGTCAGCAACTCTATTGCGAGTTCGCTGGTCAACTGGCGGGTCACAGACGAAGCCACGTTGTCGGACCATCAGCATATCAGGTTCGACCTCCCTGGCCAAGTCGAGATCCGCCAGAACTCCTTCTGTCCCAAAAAGACAAATAGGACATTATTTAAAGCCTCTGTAGCTTTTAAAGCAGACTCGTTGGTCAGCAACCCTAGTTCTATCAGTGAGACAGAAATTGCTGCCAACCTGCTTCAAGATGTGCTAATCACATCCTTCGAAGACAGCTCTGTTCGGAAGACCTTAAAAGTCAACCGAAAAGTTCCTTGGTGGAACGACGAACTGGCTGCTCAAAGAAGGAAGGTTAGAAGCCTTTTCAACAAGGCCAGATCTAACCGTATCAGCTGGGACGTCTATAGGGACGCTCTCACTAATTACAACAAAACCATTAGGCGTGCTAAGCGCGATACGTGGCGCAGCTACTGTGGTAGCATTGAATCGCTACCAGAGGCAGCGAGGCTCCACAAAGTATTGGCAAAAAGGTCGTCTAATGGGATAGGGCTACTGAAAAGAGCGGATGGCTCTTTCACTAAAGATCGCAGGGAAGCACTTGATCTTCTTCTTCAAGTCCACTTCCCAGGTTCGGTGGCAAACCCAGATCTATCCAGTCACGATGACGCCACCCTGTCACCAGACTCACGTGGGTCCAGTCTGTCAGGGACTATCTTCGACCCTGAAAAGGTCAAATGGGCTGTAAATTCCTTCGCTCCCTTTAAAGCCCCAGGGGGCGATCAGATATTTCCAGCCCTTCTACAGAACAGCCTGGATCACACTCTCGATCCGCTGGTCGGTCTCCTTAGAGCCAGTCTCACTTGGGGATACATACCTATCTCTTGGAGGAGAGACAATGTGGTATTTATTCCTAAACAAGGGAATCGTCCCTCTGACCAGCCTAAGTCATATCGGCCGATCAGTCTCACCTCCTTTTTGCTTAAAACAGCGGAAAGGCTCGTAGACCTGCATTCGGTGCTCTCTGCAGAAAACTCATCCTCTGCATCCCACGCAGTTTGCGTACATAGCCGGAAGATCGACTGAGGTCGCTCTCCACAAGCTAGTTGGTAAAATCGAGGGAGCCTTCATATCCAAGAATATTGCTCTGTGCTCTTTTCTTGATATAGAGGGTGCTTTCGACAATACCGGCTACGGGTCTATTTCTGCTGCGCTGGAACGCAGAAATATCGCCCGTCCCCTAATCCGATGGATTGATGCTATGCTCAAACATCGGACTATTTCCTCTACCTTGGACTCCACGACCGCTTTCATTAGTGCGGTTAAAGGATGTCCCCAGGGAGGGGTCCTATCCCCCTTACTCTGGTCCTTAGTAGTTGATGAGCTACTGAGTATTCTCGCCGAACAGGGCGTGCAAGCAATCGGCTATGCTGACGACCTGGCTCTCATAGTGAACGGGAACTTTGCCAACACCGTGACAGAACTGATGCAATTTGCTCTGAACACGGTTAGTAGATGGTGCGAAGATGTAGGTCTTAGCATCAATCCACAAAAGGCGATTATCGTACCCTTCACTAAGCGCTATTCTGTTGACATAGGTCAATTGCACATTGGCGGCTCTCCCGTGGGACTCTCCAACGAAGTCAAATATCTAGGGGTAACTCTCGATAAAAGACTAAACTGGAATTCCCATCTAAACAACACCCTATCAAAGGCAACTCATGCCATGTGGGCATGTAGAAGATTCTTTGGTAGGACCTGGGGTCTCAAATCATGCACCATTCGGTGGTTATTTGAGATGATGGTAAGACCCATCGTCACCTACGCCGCAAGGTCACGCAGGTCACCGCCATTAAGAAATGCACTAAACTGCATAGGCTGCTTTGCCTCTCTCTAACGGGTGCACTTCGCACCTGTCCCACAGCAGCTATGGAGTCAATTCTAAATTTGACACCGCTGCACATTCAAATTCAAGAAGTCGCTGCTATGAGCCTTCTTCGCATCAAGCTCCAATCTGGGCTTCTAGCTACCGAATCGGGGCATGCTAGACTTATCAAAGACATTCCTGGCTTAGAGATCTGCTCTAGATCAGATTCTATGACCAAGGAACTGTTCTTTGGCGCTAAATTCAAAACTCTCATCCCAGACCGAAGGGACTGGGATGCCGGCAACCCCATCAGTGACCCTCATGGCATACACTGGTATACCGATGGGTCAAGGACTGATCAGGGGGTTGGAGCTGGGGTACATGGTCCCAACTCCAAAACCTCGATTGCTATGGGCAAATGGCCCACAGTCTTTCAATCCGAGGTTCATGCCATCGAGTTCTGCTGCCGTCTTATCCTTGAGAAGGGGATTAGAGGAGCAAACATTTATATCTTCTCGGATAGCCAAGCGGCCATACTAGCCCTCTCCTCAAAAAGAGTAGGTTCGCGTATGGTGGCTGACTGTTGGAACTGCCTCCAGAGGCTCTCCAACAGGAACAAAGTTACCCTCCTATGGGTACCTGGACACTCTGGTTTCCAGGGCAATGAGCTAGCGGATGAACTAGCGAGGGCGGGGTTATCAGCCCCTCTGCATGGCCCCGAACCCTTCTGCGGCGTGGGGTGGTCAACCATCTCATCCCTTGTGAAAGCATGGGCGGTTAGGTTGACCGAACGCTATTGGTTCTTCCAACCAGGGATGAGGTAGGCTAAAGAGCTTACAAATCCCTCGGTTAAACGAACAAACCTACTCTCCAGGAGAGATCTCTATCTTCTTATAGGTTACCTTAGTGGTCACCACGTGGTGAACTATCACCTCGCAAAAATGCGTCTGTCCTCAGATACAGAATGCAGGCTCTGTAGAGAGGACGACGAAACCACCAAACACATTCTATGTGATTGTCCAGCCTTGGTTTGGGTTAGGAGGAAGCATCTGCACGTGGAAATCGCGGTTCCCGAACACATTGTCCCTTCCTCGACGAAAGACCTGTTATGCTTCATTAGGGAAGCAGAACAGCTTTTGTCAAGATAGGGAGAGCATTACAGGCACAAAAGACCTTTCTGGTCGCAGTGCCAAGCACTTTCTCTGCTGGGAGACTCCCTCTTCGAAAATAATAATAAAACATTTGTTTTTATTCGTAATACAATTTTAAACATTTTGTACTGAAAAATCTCTAAGTTTTTTTAGAGAACCGAAAATCAAACGAATTAAGGAAATCAATTGAGACGCGGTGGTTTCGAATTTTAAAACAAATTTATTGGTGCTGATGGCTCAAGTTATGTTGCTTCCTTGTCAAATCTTTGCAAGCACATTTGTAATTTTGCACTTGTCTTGCTGGTTTGTGGCTTTTCACTTGTCTTTTCGGACTCAGACATATTGAATAAAGAAAACACTTATAAAATTCAAAAGGAATAAGTGTCACAAACTTTTTGAGCTACCCTCGCAACAGCTGACTATGTAAATCTAACTTGCTTATACACACACGCGCGCAAACTATGCGTTGTGTGAGCAAACAAACGAAAGTGATCCAAGCGATCCGAAAATTAGCAGGCTAAACTTTTGCTGTAACTACGTTTGTAGGCAGCAATGTAAAATGCGGGGTGCGGGGTATGCAATGCAACAAGAGAATATATGCACACGCACTCTAAGAGAAACAAGAGAAAACGAAAATCAAATCAAACGTTTTCTGTGCTACGTTTGTAGACAGCAATAGAATATGCGGGGTGCGGGGTGACGAACTGTGAGAAGCGCCAAATGCAAGCGAAGTCGAAACAACGAAAGTATGTGAGCCTAAAGGAACGCAACAACAACTGTATGTGTGTATATGCAAACTCTAACATGCACGTACATATGCAGTTTATGTATTCACAGCTGTTCCAAGTTAGCGGTCAATATGTAATATATACGCTAACCGAAGATCGAACAGCGACAATTTGCATTTACACGCACACACTCAATTATTTAATAAATATGTAAGCCACCAATTTTATGTTTTTAGCTAAGGTAAATGTTGCCGTTTTTGTTTCTTATTATTTATTATTTAAGCAAGCAGGTTAGTATTATAACACAAATGCAACGTATTATGGCCTTTTTGATTTAATGCTCTTTTGTTGTTGGGGTTAGTTGTGCATCTATGTATATGTACGTATGTAGACATACATATTTATGTTTCAATGTAAATACAAATGTATCGATGTGTGTAGAAGCAATCACGTACACACGTATATACATAAGCAAGTACACAGCTTGCATGCAATATTTAAAGACTATGTTAAGTATCAGAATTTGAGCACTTAGTACATGTGATTATGTACTCCTATATTTATTTCGACAATATTTGTTTCGACAATTTCGTCGTTGCTTCCTTGTCGATAGCGAACTTTATTCATACTATTAGAGCGGTGACCACAACTTGGCCACGCACTCTCAAATTTTGCCGTCGGCAATTGCCGATCGACTCAAAGTAAGAGAGAGATTTTCATAATTACACTTCTTGTGCTCTCTTAAATTTTTATCTTAACTACTCTCTTAACTACTGCTCGAACATATACATTTAATACATTTAATACATTTAATACATTTAATTCATTTAATACATTTAATACACTTAATACATTTAATACATTTAATACATTTAATACATTTAATACATTTAATACATTCAATACATTTAATACATTTAATACATTTAATACATTTAATACATTTAATACATTTAATACATTTAATACATTTAATACATTTAATACATTTAATACATTTAATACATTTAATACATTTAATACATTTAATACATTTAATACATTTAATACATTTAATACATTTAATACATTTAATACATTTAATACATTTAATACATTTAATACATTTAATACATTTAATACATTTAATACATTTAATACATTTAATACATTTAATACATTTAATACATTTAATACATTTAATACATTTAATACATTTAATACATTTAATACATTTAATACATTTTATACATTTAATACATTTAATACATTTAATACATTTAATACATTTAATACATTTAATACATTTAATACATTTTATATATTTAATAACTTTTTTTTACAAATAAATATGAAATTTTAAACAATTGTCTAGTAAATTCTTTTTTCTATTCGAAATTTGTAAGCAGGGCCAGTTCAGCATAAAGTAAATCAACTACTCTGCTCTCTTTATCTTCTTTGAATCTCTTTAATAATGCTTTCTGTTGAACTGTTTGTTTGTCAACATTCTCTAACTCTTTAATTTTTTTATCCCAAGCTAAAATATCACCATCATACGAGTTTTTTTGAAATTTGGACACGCTCCTTCCCGCCTCTGAAAATGAGTAATAACTATAAAAACTATATACACTATGATAACACAACCCCACAAAAAAAAAGTTTGTCATGATCTGGGTATGCGGCATATGCAGTTATATGTATTTTGGGTCGCTGAATCCGAATCCGGGGTCAGAAATTCTCCATCGCATCTGGATTTAGACCTAACCTCAAAAAACTGAAAAACCTTTGGATATCCCCCAAAAGATATAGAATCGTGATCTGGGCATGCGATATATGTT
The DNA here is from genome assembly GCA_018903675.1 of Zaprionus capensis. Taxonomy (NCBI): domain Eukaryota; kingdom Metazoa; phylum Arthropoda; class Insecta; order Diptera; family Drosophilidae; genus Zaprionus; species Zaprionus capensis. The sequence goes on along the minus strand of JAEIFN010000363.1, from coordinate 21,744 downwards.
TTAACATGTATTTTGTTTTCTAAGTCCGAATCCGAAGTTTAAATTTACATAGCACGTCTGAGTTTCGACTTAACCTCACAAAACTCGAAAAATTTTTGAAGGCCCAAAAAATAATGGGGGGTCATGAGCGGGTCATGCAATATATGTTTCTATATGTTTTTGGACCTTCCGAATCCGAATCCAATGTCAAAACCAGCCAATCACGTCTGAATTATATTATGCTTATTATTATGCTTATACCAAAGGGCACATGCGTAAACTCATACTGCCCATTATGTGTTACGAATGATGTGAACTTCCTTGACTCTTTTTCGATAGGTACATGAAAAAATCCATTGGCCAAATCTAACGTAGAAAATACTTTAGCGCCCTGAAGCCGATCAAGCACGTCATCTATCAAAGACATCGGGAAATTGTCCCGCTTTTTATACCCTTCGACCATTGAAAATGGTCAAAAAATGGTATACTAACTTTGTGCAAATGTATGTAACAGGCAGAAAGAGGCGTGTCAGACTCCACAAAGTATATATATTCTTCCTTAGGATCACTAGCCGAGTTGATTGAGCCATGTCTGTCTGTCTGGATGTCCGGATGTCCGTCTGACCAGATGAACACATAGATCTCAGCTATTATAAATGCTAAAGACACCAAATTTAGAATGAAGGTTCCTATGTACTCGGCGCAGATCAAGTTTATTTCAAATGTTAGGTGACATGCCCACCGCCCCCGCAAATCAATAATTTAATTTTTTAACTCAATTTGTAAGCGCTGTATAAAAGATACAACTTTCTGACTTTAACATATACTAAGCTGAATGAAATATCTACGTAGTCTCAAAATTACAATCCGATCGAACAATAAACACAGAAGTTATTTAAAAAAGTATGAGCATAAAACCATGTGCTTCTGTAAGCTAAAAAGGAAGGCGGGAGAGCGCGAAGCTCGAGCGCCATCTGTCGGGATTAATTTCAAAGCATGTGCATATGTATATGTGTACATACATAGGAACATACATACATAGGTCGAAGGCTATCCCACTGTCGCGTGCTTCGCGACTGTTGCTTTTCTTACTGGTTGAATTTGTACTTGTAAGCAGGGCCAGTTCAGCATAAAGTAAATCAACTACTGTGTTCTCTTTATCTTCTTTAATTCATGCAATGGTTCTGTAATAGGCTTAAAAGTTTCTTCCAAATGAGAGATATTATCATTTTTGCCTGCTTCAATTCAGAAAATTTTCTTTTCAGAATATTTCTAGTTTTTGTTAGCTGATCTAATATTTTCCTATTCATTTTATTGAATTTATATGTCTATTTCTCTGTTACTTCCTCAGTACTGTAGATAAATAGTAAATGTTTTAAATATTTATAACAATTGAGTTTGAGGTTTCAAAAATTTAGACTTTACTTTCTTCTTCTTACGTGGTAATACTTAAACTAAATAACAATAAAAGAGAATAAAAAAAATGAAAAAAGATAAATTTGTGGGCTCAGAATACGAGTACTCACACCCCTTTACTTTAATGACGTAGGGTCGAAATTAATCCGCCTCGGCCGATAACCACTCGGAACGCGATGCCTTCGACTCGTGCCGTGAATCGGTGGCGTCGGGTTGTGCTGCCGATCCTGGATCTGCTCCTCCAGTAACGCAGGGATGCGTTGCCCTTGCGTATGCACTCGCCACGACCACGGTGCTTCCACCCAATCTTCTCCGGGCACGAAGAGGTTGCGCGATATCTCCCACATCGATGGAGGGGCCCAACATATCTTCCATCTCTGGCATACTGAAATGCAGGGCCTCTTCCCAGCTCTCCACTGGCCTGGCAGTGTCTGGCACTCCAGAAACTCCTGGGTACAGGTATCCGCTTCCGTTCCAGGGTCACTCCACTTTAGGGCTCTGCCTGGGCGGGTGGATGAGATCCCATCTTCGTCAGCCACGACTGCTCTTGCCAGTGAGATGGCCGGGGGTGTGTGCGTGGTAGAGGAGATCTCCGGGACTGATACCGGGTGGACGCCGGGGAAGATGACGGTGCTGATATCATCTTCATCTATGAGGTCTTCATGTTCGATCGGTGGGAGGTCCAGGTTCTCTTCCTCTTGCCGGCGCATAGGCATTTCATTGCGCCATAGCTCCACGTCTCGTCGATTGAATTGTCGGCGGTTTCGGTTTACCATTCCTTCTTGTTTATGGCTGTGAGGAATAAATATGGCTATCACCCCGTACTAATTGCCCTATCCAGCTACGATGGAAACGTGATCTTACGTGCTATAATATGTTATGTTTTCACTTTTTTTTCACTGATGTAGCAAACGCACTCTACTCAGTCTCACATATTTTTTATACTAACAAAAATTTGCTCACCGATCGCCGTAATATTGGGACAACGAGCCATGCTAGAAGATGAGCATACTTATCAGATGTTTTAAGGGAAACAGAGTTTATATCTTTATAGTAAATTTATATTTATTTGATTTGATTCCTACTTAGAATTTAATTTGTTAAAAGAAAAGAAAGTAAATATATAATATAAAATATAAATCTCTTGAAATTGTACAATTAGCCAGTAAATTATCTCCATCCCTTATTCCATTACAACCCTCGCTCTGTTCGATTATTTAAAAACGGAGCGTGCCTCTTTCGGTGGTGTAGCACGCGACCAGCGGGATTTCAAGTAGAAACATCACTTCGACGCGTCGATCACCCATGCAGGGAAATTTCTCTTCCGTCACCTTCTTGTAAGCAATAAGAAAGAGAATGCTGAAACACTCACCATGTATTTTGGAGAGAGTTATGGCCCTTGCCGGGGAGAAACACTCGGCATTCCACAAGATTTGCCGACAATGCAGTGCGAGTTTTGGATAGCGTTGTTTGACCTTGTTGAAGTAATCGTCTAGAGTCATTATATCTTATTCTTTATATAAAATATATGTAGAGACACGCTGATGTAGCAAACGCACTCTACTCACTTTCACGTATCTTTTTATACTAACAAAAATTTGGTCACCGATCGCCTTAATATTGTGACAACGAACCATGCTAGAAGATGAGTATACTATGCCCACCCATCTTAATTCACAAGAATTGTATAACATTGAATAGAAGGACAACAGCTTGCAATGTTTTGTTTACAGGACAATGCATCGCCTTAATATTGTGACAACGAACCATGCTAGAAGATGAGTATACTATGCCCACCCATCTTAATTCACAAGAATTGTATAACATTGAATAAAAGGATAACAGTTTGCAATGTTTTGTTTACAGGACAATGCATTCATTAACTTGTTGAACTAGGGTCTCCCGGACTGTCAAATATCACGGCTAACCTCACAAAAGGGACAATACACACATTAACTTGTTAAACTAGGGTCTCCCGCACGCTTCTATGCACTGGCGCCTGCGTGCACACATTCACCCTCTAACACATACGCATGCTCACCTCTCAATCTTTAATACCGCACACGCACACAGACCCTCGAACACATTTCCTTGTTGAACTAGGGTCTCCCGCACTGTCAAATAACACGGCTAACCCTACAAAAGGGACAATGCACACTTGTTCAGTTTCACACGCTCACCTCGCAACCTTTAATACAGCACACTCACACACACCCTCGCACACATTTACCCCGTGGCACGTGCGCATGCGCACTTGTTGAACTAGGGTCTCTCGGACTCTCGAATATCATTAAGATACCACACACACACACACACACCCTCGAACACATTCACCCTGTGGCACGTGCGCATGCAAACATGATCATGCATGCTCAGTTTCACATGCTCACACTATCAACCTTTAACACTTCCCACACTATTTTATCACCTACTGATATACCTAAAACCCATTAATTATCCCTATTATGGCCCACAATTAACCGATCGACATGTTTATTAGGATCCTTTATTACCTAACCCCCCTCCTCACAACACATTACCTTCATTTACACACCCTCTAGAACCCGGCCTTCATATTACACATGACCTTTTTTCCCTCAGTGATAGGGGACCACCTCACGTACATACATTTTGTCCCAGAATCAGCGCCCATTGTCCTAGAACCCGCGCCCATATTACACCTGACCTTTTTTACCAACGTAACAGGGGACCACCTCACCGACCTTTTTACCCCTCACCGACCTTTTTATCCCTCACCGACCTTTTTATACCCTTCGATCATTGAAAATGGTCAAAAAGGGTATACTAACTTTGTGCAAATGTATGTAACGGGCAGAAGGAGGCGTAGGAGACCCCATAAAGTATATATATTCTTGCTCAGGATCACAAGCCGAGTCGATTGAGCCATGTCTGTCTGTCTGTCCGTCTGTCTGTGTGAACGCACAGATCTCAGTTATTATAAAAGCTAGAGTTACCAAATTTGGCAGGAAGACTCCTGTATACTATAAGCTGATGAAGTTTATTTCAAATGTTAGGTGCCACGCCCACCGCCCCCACAAATCAATAATTTAATATTTGAACTCAATTTGTAAGCGCTGTATAAAAGATACAACTTTCTGACTTTAACATATACTAAGCTGAATGAAATATCTACGCAGTCTCCAAATTACAATCCGATCGGACAATAATCACAGAAGTTATTTCAGAAAGTCAGCTAACAAGGGAGGCGGACGAGCGCGAAGCGCGAGCGCCATCTGTCGGGATTAATTTCAAAGCATGTGCATATGCATATGTGTATGAATTTAACAAATTAAACTGCACGGGAACATAGGTCGAAGGGTATCCCACTGTCGCGTTTTGCGCGACTGTTGCTCTCGTTATCCCTCACGTACCGGAAACACCTCACCCCACTTTTTGTCCCAGAACCCCCATTTCCTATCTACTAAATACACTTCTGGGAGGATATGAATACTTTCCTTAGCGAACGTTACCGAACATTAGAGGCAATCGAGGATCTGAGAACCTCCGCCTCTACATCCTCCCATCCAAAGCAAACAAAAGGTCAGTCTACATCGACAAAATTAAATTCTTTCGAATCCAAAGTCAATGCTAAGGTCAGAACATGTGATCTTTGCTCTAATGAAAATCATCCGATCCGCTTATGTCTTCTACAGATAATCCAAGGTCAAATACAGTAACCAATACACATGTTGCCCAAACAAAACAGTCCAGTCCTACCTATCTCGTTTCGCAGCAACGTGAAGTACTGTTAGGAACTGCCATTGTAAACATCCAACACAAGGGCATTATGTATCCTGCCAGAGCTTTAATTGATTCAGGATCAGAAGGGTCGTTCATCTCAGAAAGACTTTTTAACTTGATCAAATTGCCTTTCCAATCAGTCTAAGCAAAAATATCGGGCATTAATAACGTATCGTCTCCTACACAGAAACTGTGTCACGTTCATATATCCTCTCCTACACGACCACGAATGCAAATCGATGCATCAGCATACGTATTATCGAAATTGGCAGGAAGGTTGCCATCCAACACCATTCCAAGGTCCTGCCATCTATCCTTTTAAGTGGCGTAAAATCAAATATATGTGGAACTCTTTTGGGTCAAGAGACAGTTTTTGGATGGATAATATCTGGTCCAGTGCCAAGCACACCATCTACATCTATCGCTTCCAACGCAAGTAGACTACTTGCATGAAGAGCCCCTCGACAGACTTCTCACAAAATTTTGGGAGGTGGAGGATATTCCTGTCCAGCCAACAACGGAAAATGATGCTTATTGCGAAGAATACTTTCAACAAACAACACATCGAGATAAATCTGGAAGATATGTAGTATCACTGCCTTTTCGAGATCCACAGAACATAGGTCATTCCAGATCTATTGCATTGTCACAATTTTTAAAAAATGAATCACGACTTAATAAAAATCCTGAACTTAAAAAAGAGTACGATTCCATCATTCAAGAATACATTGATTTAGACCATATGCGGCATGTCACTCCTAACAACCACTCTCCTAATTTCTATTTGCCTCATCATGCTGTCTTCAAGCCAGACAGCACTGCAACAAAAGTCCGCGTTGTTTTTAATGCTTCCAGTAAATCGACAAATGGGGTTAGTCTCAACGATACCTTGTATCCAGGTCCTGTGCTTCAGTCCGATTTAACCTGCAACTGTTAAAGTGGCGGTTCTTCAAAATAGTGTTTAATGCCGATATAACAAAAATGTATCGGCAGATTCAAGTTAATCCTTCACACACTCCTGTTCCGTAATCAAGAAGGTGTAATTTGTGATTATGAATTACATACTGTAACCTTCGGAGTCAATTGCGCACCATTTTTGTATGTAGGATTGTACTTATCTGGGTCTATCAAAACGAAACGGTGGTTGAGCTATCCGGCTCGAAGGACCAAAATGTTCTCGGGAGAACGTAGGAGTACAGATCCAGATATGATGTGGTAGTAGCTGTTGTAGTTGTTATAGTTGTTCTTCTGGTTGTAGTTGTTGAAGCCTTGGTCTTCTGGTTGTAGTCGTTTTACTAGGTTTTAGGTAAAAAACACTAGTGTTTCACCTTTCCTTATATTATGTTTATTTCTGCACAGCGTGTGCTTACATTCATTGCTTGCTTAATACTAACGAGTACAATAGGGAGAGCCCTTAACTATGCTTAACTAGGAACAGTGGCAGAGGGGAAAGCTTGCATTGAGTGAAAGCTTCGCTTAAACGGGAAGCTTGTATTCGAATCATGAGCTTTAGATTAACCCATTGGTTATCACTTCAATACGAACAAGCGTCTTGAAGAAATCGAAAAAAAAGCTTCGCAAAGGTGCGAAACAACGCAAACGGGCTGCATAAATGCCAATGCCCCAATTCGCCTAAACCTAAAGCAAGGACAAGGCATCCCGACAACGCTACAAAGAGCGTCTTGAAGAAATAGATAAAAAAAAAGCTTCGCAAATGTGCGAAACAACGCAAACGGGCAGCATAAATGCCAATGCCCCAATTTGCCTTAATTTTAATTTCTAAACTCCAAGCCCAGGCGGGAAACCGCTGCTTGGAAAACACTAATATCTGTTAGGCTTTTTACTAACAATGCGGTTGGACAATTTTTTTTTAATTGTAAACAAATATGTGAGCGAACCACATTAGTTTTACAATTTTTGCTTACAATTTATGTTAAGCACAATAAAATTATTAAGAAGCGTTATATAGGCAGAGCAAACAATTTAGATAAAATTAAAAAAAAAACGATGAATAAGGAACAGCTTCAGAAATTCCAATACAAGAATGGAATGGAGTGAAATAGCGAAACGTATAGACGAATTTCGCTACAAGTTTGACAAATCGTATAAATGCATAAATAAAAATGCAGTAATAAAAGCAGAAACGTTGAAAAACCATACAGAGAAAGTAGTAGGAGAATACAATAATATAGTTACCTTAGTAAATAGCTATAAAAATAGATTCACACCTGAGCACTGTAACAAATGTTTAAGGGTAATAAAATCCCTAAACACAAGATTAATATCAGAAAAAGAAGACATATTTTGATTAACGTGCCAGAAAGTCTAAGTCAATTGGTGGAATTCGATCCCGACCAGTTCAAAAAACTAGACGAATCTATTCAATCAAGCGACGCTGAATCCGATAGTGACATTGAAACACTAGAAGGAAGCCAATAAATACAGCACTACAACAGCTGTAAAAGCCATGACACAAAATTGCTCCATTGATAAGGTAAAACTTATCATGCAAGCAGGCACATTCATAAACATGAATGATGCCATTTCTAAATTTGTAAACAGTTGCACGGAGATAACAGGTCAAAGTAACATTGTACTCTATTATCGACGAGGTGCAAATAACAATATTAGAGGAGGCCGAGGTTATAATCGTGGTAGAAATAGCTACCACAACAACTACAACCGAGGCAGCAATTACAACAATAACAATAATAATAACTATAATAACCGTGGAGGAAGACGAGGCCAAAACCAAGGAAGAGGCCCAAGTAACCTCAAACAGGGCAACAATAACAAAAATGTGAGAATGGCGCAAAATACGTCGGAAAACTCACAGAACCCTTCAGGAAACAATCAATAAATACAAAAGTTCATTCCATCAATTATAGTCTTAATATATTCGTAACCTTCTATAATCATTCAACTGAAAATAAACTAACATTCCGCATAGATACTGGTGCAGATATCTCACTTTTAAAAGTAAATTCCGATAACTTCAAAATTCAGGATGAAAAAATAATAAACATCCAAGGCATAGGCCAAGGTGTTATAAAATCTCAAGGAACAACCTTCGTAGAACTTCAATCTACAAAATATATTATTCCACATAACTTCCATTTGGTAGACTCAAATTTTTCAATACCATGCGACGGAATAATAGGCATTGATTTTATTAAAAAATTCAATTGCCAACTAGATTTCAAACCAAGTGAAGACTGGTTTATAATTAGACCCCAAAATTTAAATTATCCAATATACGTTCCAATAACATATAGCGCTGGCAACAATAAAATTCTTCTGCCAGCCAGATCACAAGTAATTCGAAAAATAGACATTGATATTGTAGATGACTACATATTTATTCCAAATCAGGAAATACACATTTGAATTTATGTTGCAAATACAATAGTAGCATCCAAACATGTGTACATTCGACTTCTAAATACCACTAATTTCGACCAAATGGTCAAGGTAAACAATGTCAAATATGAAAACCTTAAAGATTACGACATTCATAGCTCTAAGCTAGAAGATAGAAGCGAAAAAGTACTTTCATTACTAAAGAAAAATTTTCCAGAACAATTTAAAAATCAGTTAACTGAATTATGCACAAAGTATAGTGATGTGTTCGGACTGGAAACTGAACCAATATCAACTAGCAATTTTTATAAACAAACATTAAGACTTAAAGATGATGAACCCATTTATATAAAGAACTACAGAAGCCCGCATAGCCATATAGAAGAAATCAAAAAACAGGTAGAGAAATTAATAAACGACAAAATCATAGAACCGTCTGTATCTGAATACAACAGTCCACTCTTGTTAGTTCCGAAAAAATCATTACCAAATTCAGATCAAAAGAAATGGCGATTAGTAGTCGACTATCGTCAAATTAATAAAAAACTTCTTTCTGACAAATTTCCACTCCCTAGAATTGATGATATTTTGGATCAACTAGGTCGAGCTAAGTACTTTTCATGCCTTGACTTAATGTCAGGATTCCATCAGATAGAACTTGAAAAAAACTCAAGAAACATAACATCTTTTTCAACGAGCAATGGCTCATATCGCTTCACGCGATTACCTTTTGGTCTGAAAATAGCACCAAATTCATTTCAGAGAATGATGACAATATCATTCTCAGGTTTAGAACCTTCTCAGGCATACCTTTATATGGATAACTTAATGGTGATAGAATGTTCCGAAAAACACATGATTAAAAACCTTACTGATGTTTTTAATGTATGTAGGAAATATAACCTAAAGTTGCATCCGGAAAAATGTTCATTTTTCATGCATGAAGTGACATTCCTAGGTCACAAATGCACAGACAAAGGAGTATTGCCAGACGACAAGAAATATGACGTCATCAAAAATTATCCCTCTCGTTCTCGTTCATTTACAAAAGGGGAAAGCAATAAGAGTACAACGGAACAAGAACTAGCGGCAATTCATTGGGCAATTACCCATTTTAGACCATACATTTATTGGAAACATTTCACTGTTTAAACAGACCACAGACCATTAACGTCCATTAAATTAACCCGCATGCGACTAGAGCTTGAGGAATACGACTTCACTGTAGAATACCTAAAGGGAAAAGATAATTTTGTAGCAGACGCACTTTCGCGTATAAATATAAAAGAACTCAAAGACATGCAACATAAAGTCCTGAAAGTCACTACCAGGCAACAAAGTAGACATGATAAAAACTGTACAGTAACAAATAAGGAACTATTGCCTAGGCAAAGTATCCAAAATCTATCTAAGCCCAACGTACACGAAGTCATAACAAATGATGAAGTACGAAAAGTAGTGACTTTGCGAATAACTGAATCTATTTGTTTACTAAAACGAGGAAATAAAGTTATTGCAAGAATTGATGTTGACGATTTATATACCAATGGAATCCTAGATTTAGGTCAGTTCTTCCAAAGGCTTGAAATGCAAGCCAAAAATCAGCCAACTCAAATTGGCACCGAGTGAAAAAATCTTTGAATCCATTTTAATAGATACTTTCAAAAATATGGGCAACAAGAAATTGAAATCATTAAGAGTAGACACATACAAAGACCCCAATGACTAAAACAGAAACCCCAACAAATGCTTTCGATATAGTGATAGTGGACACCGTTGGTCCACTACCGAAATCAGAATATGGCAATGAATACATCGTCATACTAATATGTGATTTAACAAAATATCTAGTAGCCATACCAGTAGCAAACAAGAGCGCAAATACTGTCGCGAAAGCTATATTCGAAAATTTTATACTAAAGTACGGTCCAATGAAGACGTTCATTTCGGACATGGGACCGAGTATAAAAACAAGGTAATTTTAGATATGTGTAAATATATGAAGATTGAAAATCTTACATCCACCGCATATCATCACCAGACTTTAGGGACAATAGAACGAAGTCATAGAACATTCAATGAATACATTCGTCCATACATTTCTGCAGACAAAACTGATTGGGACATTTGGATACAATATTTTACCTATTGTTTCAACACAACACCATCAGTCATGCACGAATACTGTCCATATGAACTAATCTTAGGAAGATTATCAAGTCAGTTCGTAGATTTTAATAAAACAGATATAATAGAAGACAGAGATAACATTATAATTAGAGATAAAAAGAAGAAGAAACAAAAAGTATATAAGGATACTTTAAAAATATATAACACAACCTCACAAAAAAAATACAAACGCTACAGTCAGGAGCTGACTGTATAAGGCCATGGATTACACAACCCCTAAAATTCAGACATGATTGGCTAGTTTTGACATTGGATTCGGATTCGGAAGGTCCAAAAACAAATAGAAACATATATTGCATGACCCGTTCATGACCCCCCATTATTTTTTGGGCCTTCAAAAATTTTTCGAGTTTTCTGAGGTTAAGTCGAAACTCAGACGTGCTATGTAAATTTGGACTTCGGATTCGGACTTAGAAGGACAAAATACATGTTAGAACATATATCGCATGCCCAGATCACGATTCTATATCTTTTGGGGGATATCCAAAGGTTTTTCAGTTTTTTGAGGTTACGTTGAAATCCAGACGTGATGGAAAATTTCTGACCCCGGATTCGGATTCAGCGACCCAAAATACATATAACTGCATATGCCGCATACCCAGATCATGACAAACTTTTTTTTTTGTGGGGTTGTGTAATCAATGAAACGTTTCATTTAAGAAAAGGTCTGATCAACCCAAAAAAATAACAGAAAACCCAGAAAGGAATATTCTTCTAAGAAAGTTAAACATAATAGAAAACATAACGTAATTCAATATACAAAAAAAAAAATAAATAAAAAAAAAAAAAAAATTTTTTTTGTCATTACACACAAATGCTTTGAGACAAAACCATTGCTACTAATTAATTACATAATAAGACACAAATCAATATCATTTCAAAAAAAATATATATATTTTGTAACACAATATATTAACACTAAAACTAAATGACTACATGTATTACGTCATTTCTTTATGAAGGGAAGTGTAGCATATCTACCCTACCAATATAGTAAATGATTGGGTATAACTTAGCGTCAATGACCAAAAGACCGATAACTACATAAGCATTCCAGCGCCCAAGTAATACGATCTAACGCTTATACATAAGCCGATCGCGGAGCGTGAGAATGCTGAGCATGCACTTTGCAGCTCAAGTGGTCAAGCTATACATAACATATGCATGCATTCTGCATACATATGTATATGTATATATGTAATTAAGAATACATAGATATATAAGCTTTGTATGTGCGGGTTAGCTGAACCCAACATCAGTACACATTAAACATTCTAATAAACATTCAATCAAAGCTCTGCTCTCGAAAACAACTATAAATAATTTTATCAACCGAACACGTTACATCACGATTGGATAGCGCACATCAGTCTCCATCTTACTTTTGCTTAAGAGTGGCTTCGATATCATCCCGTTGTACTCATTGACTGCATTCAATTTTTCCTGATTGCTCATTTTTTGTTGTAGATGTAGTTGTAGTTGTAGTTCTAGTTCTAGTTGTAGCTGTTGTAGCTATAGGCACCTACGTTAGAGAGTTTGTAGACATCAACAGAGAGTTTGTAGATAGCAACTGAGTTCAAACAGGTATAAGTTTTAGACAACAGATTTGTAATCATAGTTCAAACAGGTAGCAAGTACTGGTTTTATAGCCAGTGAGAGAACCTGTCCTTTATGCTCAGCTTCAGTACACACCCTCGCTCTTTCCATTGGATCTTCACTAGGGCATGTTGATGCTGAGAGGGACAGAACATTAAACCCTCATTTTGTGTGTGTGTGTGTGTTGTCTTACTTTAAAGTTACAATAACTGAGCTCAAACATGTAGCAAGTTCCGGTTTTATGAACAGTGAGAGAACACACCCACGCTTTTCCATTGGATCTTCACTAGAAAATGTCGATGCAGAGGGGGACAGAACATTCAACCCTCATTTTGTGTGTGTTCTCTTACTTTAAAGTTAGTAAAAAATGTAGTGCGACATGGCCACAGTTGAATGTATTAAATTGTTTTTGTTCTCTAACATATTTATAATTAATATTTTTCCCCAAGTATTTCATAACTTCTTTTGGCGGTTGTAAATTCCCAAAACTATCAAAGTAGTGTATGCTCTTTCCGTTTTTATTATAAGCTACCCAATGTGTACCATCTGATGTTGAATCGTCCAAGTTGACGATACCCGATTCACGAATCCATGGGGAACTTGGAAGTGAATCTCTCATAAATACACCTCTAAAATGGGAGATATGTTTTCGAGCAAACTTTTCAATATCAAAATTAGAAAGTGCTCTGTTGGGTAGCTTATCTAATAGTTTTTTGCTTTTCCTACACCCCCTCTAAACGGATTAAGATACAATCCATAACCTTTTTTATATGGTTTAAGAAACATACCATTTCCCACATGAATACTCTCCATTTTCTTATTATGTCGCTTACTCTCTTCCAACTGTTTCTTTCCTGTGTTTGCATTGGTGATTGCTTTAGCAATAGCAGCACTACCAGAAGCAAGACTACCTAGAGCGCTGAGAGCAGTTAAAATGGGAACAAGTGGTAAAAAACCTCCAATTTTCGGTACATTAATTACCCTTGGAACTTTTATGTTTTTTTTCTGACGTCCAATTGATTTGCTAACTGCTTTGCGTGCAACCCTAATTGCATTCATCAAGTCTAATGGTTTCTTTTCTTTTAACGCTCGAATACCTGATTTGATAACATGTGAAATGTTCTTGATTCGCAGTTTACAACGTCTTTTCTTATTGTTCTTATTATTTTTTCCTCCCTTCTTCCTTTTTCTCATACCCATTCCAAATTTCCTTTTTGCTTTCATTATATTTGTAACAAAATAAGCTGACGATTTTTCTCCTAAACTAGAATCTTTTGCATTTACACGTTCCCAAGCCCTGTTTATCAACTCTTTATCAGCCTCGTGTCGTTGACTTAAGTCTTTATGCTGTGAATAAGCGATATCGTGTATTCTACAAGCCTCATCCAATTTATTTATTCCTCGATCGCCTCGTGCCAAACGTTTAGATAACTTTGTACCAGGACCACAAAAATTATAACCAGGTAGATGAGCTTCAAAAGGTAAGCCATTAATTATTTTATTTATAATACCACCACCTCGCTTCAAGTTTGAATTGCGACTGGAACAATTATAAAAGCGTTTACCCATTTTATTTGATGTTTAATCGATGAGCATTTCTCATTGAATGAAGTAAAGTGTGTGAGTGACAATGCGTTTAATAAAACAAAAACAAGATATTTGTATTAGAAACATTGAGAGTGGTAATGACGGTCAATCACTGTCTCAAAGATTACCACGTCATAGCCCCCTCTTACCTAATACAATAAGAGCACTTGTTGTTGGACCATCCAACTGTGGTAAAACTAATCTAATGCTCGGCTTAATCGAGAGCCCAAACGGTTTAAAATTTGAGAACATTTATCTATTCTCAAAGAGTTTGTATCAACCCAAGTACGAATATTTGGAAAAACTAGTGAAACCGATAAAAGGTATGGGGTACTATACTTTCTCGGAAAATGAAACAGTTTTACCACCCAACGAAGCTAAAAATAATTCAATTATGATTTTCGATGATGTTGCATGTGAAAAACAGAATAATATCCGTTCATATTTCTGCATGGGTCGTCATAATAATATTGATTCATTTTACTTATGTCAAACCTATACACATATCCCGAAACACCTCATTCGTGATAACGCAAATATGATAATAATGTTCAGACAAGATGATTTAAATATGCGACACATTTACCGAGACCATATTAATACAGATATGAGTTATGATTCGTTTCTGAAAATGTGTCAAAAGTGTTGGGAGGATAAATACGGTTTTCTGTTAATAAGCAAAGATAATGATATAGACAAGGGACGGTATAGAAAGGGTTTCAATCAATTCATAATCAATTAAGAATATAAGAGCATATATTGATTGTGCGAATGCTATTATTGCCCAGTTTATCATTAGATATCAAAATGGTTAGATCATTCACGCTCACATTAAATGGGAGTGAACCCATACTAAACACAAATTTTTTCCCGCCAATAGAACTGAATGGTGAATATGAGTGTGCACTCATTGATTTTCACATGTATAATTCAATACCCAATGTCGATGATAGCAACAACTTATTTCATATTGGTGATAAGATCATTGAAATTCCAACAGGATCATATGAACTAGAAGATATTTACGATTTTTTAAAAACCAATTACTAGCAGATGGTCTTGATAACACATTCAAGATAGAAAGCAATAATAATACACTTAAAGTGCATATTTCTACAAGCACAGAACCTATTTATTTTGATAAAAATAGATCAATTGGAAGTTTATTTGGATTTAATAAGAGAATACTAGAAGCAGATAAAAAAATAACATATGTTTCTGACCAACCTGTAAACATTTTTAAAATAAATACAATACGCTTGGTGTGTAATATTGTAAGTGGTACATACATTGATGGCGGTCAGGATCATGCATTATACGAATTTGGTATTAATGTACCACCAGGGTATAAAATGAGTGTAACCCCTAATAATCTCATTTATTTACCAGTCAACACTAGAGAGATAAGAACTCTTTCTATACACATAACTGATCAAAACGGTGATTTAATAAACTTGCGAGGTGAAAAATATACAATTCGTATGCATTTAAGACTAATACAATGATTGTATACAATAAAAGAGCAGACACTTACATTCCGAAAGCCACTTCCATTCGAAAAGTTAAACGAAGAAGGTTCAAAGAGGAAAAGCAATAAACTAACATTAAAAAATAAATTGCTTCTAAAATCATTGGGATACAAGCTTCGAGTTTAATAACAAACATACTAATATAGAGAAATCATTATGATAATGAATGAAGTATTAGCTGTTCGAGAAAAAACCTACTCTGACGAAAGTATATCAAAAAAAGAGTATCATACCTATTCACCATACCAACAATCATTTAAGCCTAATGATGAAATCAGAATTACAATTCAAAACCAGGACTTGTATGTACTCCCTCACGAGAGTTTTATCAATTTTCATGGTGTCATTAGTAAAGTTAACGACGATAATTCAGTGGAAACTGCAAATGTTGTTACAAAACTACGAAACAATTGTATGGCATATTTTCTGGATGAAATACGTTATGAAATAAATGGTGTTGAGATTGATAGAACAAGATTTGTTGGTACTACTTCTACAATTAAGAACTATGTATCTTTGAATGAGTTGGATAGTAAGCGAATTTACAATTATGGATGGACTGGATCTGATAACATTAGTTCTTCACAAAGTGGTTTTGAATATTCTCCTTCCACATTAAAAATTTGCTTGGGTTTGCTGAAGATTTTAAAAAAATTATTTTAAACTGTAAATATGAACTAGTACTTTTGAATATGTAAAAATATGAATGAAGTCAATGATAAAGACCACGCTGGTAATAATTTAAGACTGGAAATGTTGAGGATAGCATGGACAACTTATTCCTCATATTGCCCCCAGTGATAATCATCTGAAATTCCAACAGGATCATATGAACTAGAAGAATATTCCATACGATTTTTTAATTGGGAAACCTATATTAACCCTAGCACTGATGGTCTTGATACACACAATTCGAATGATAGAATAGCAACTAATAATGAACGACTTAAAGTCGCATTAATTTCGTTTACAAGCACAGAACCTAAGTTTATTTTGATAAACAATTTAGATCAATCTGGAAGTTTATTTGGATTTAATAAGAGAATACTAGAAGCAGATAAAAAAATAACATATGTTTCTGACCAACCTGTAAACATTTTTAAAATAAATACAATACGCTTGGTGTGTAATATTGTAAGTGGTACATACATTGATGGCGGTCAGGATCATGCATTATACGAATTTGGTATTAATGTACCACCAGGGTATAAAATGAGTGTAACCCCTAATAATCTCATTTATTTACCAGTCAACACTAGAGAGATAAGAACTCTTTCTATACACATAACTGATCAAAACGGTGATTTAATAAACTTGCGAGGTGAAAAATATACAATTCGTATGCATTTAAGACTAATACAATGATTGTATACAATAAAAGAGCAGACACTTACATTCCGAAAGCCACTTCCATTCGAAAAGTTAAACGAAGAGGTTCAAAGAGGAAAAGCAATAAGCTAACATTAAAAAATAAATTGCTTCTAAAATCATTGGGATACAAGCTTCGAGTTTAATAACAAACATACTAATATAGAGAAATCATTATGATAATGAATGAAGTATTAGCTGTTCGAGAAAAAACCTACTCTGACGAAAGTATATCAAAAAAAGAGTATCATACCTATTCACCATACCAACAATCATTTAAGCCTAATGATGAAATCAGAATTACAATTCAAAACCAGGACTTGTATGTACTCCCTCACGAGAGTTTTATCAATTTTCATGGTGTCATTAGTAAAGTTAACGACGATAATTCAGTGGAAACTGCAAATGTTGTTACAAAACTACGAAACAATTGTATGGCATATTTTCTGGATGAAATACGTTATGAAATAAATGGTGTTGAGATTGATAGAACAAGATTTGTTGGTACTACTTCTACAATTAAGAACTATGTATCTTTGAATGAGCTGGAGAGTAAGAGACTTTACAATTCTGGATGGACTGGATCTGATAACATTACTTCTTCACAAAGTTATTTTGAATATTCTCTTCCACTAAAAAATTTACTTGGGTTTGCTGAAGATTTTAAGAAAGTTATATTAAACTGTAAACATGAACTAGTACTTTTGATATCTAAAAATATGAATGAAGTTTATGATAAAGACCACGCTGGTAATAATTTAAGACTGGAAATGTTGAGTATAACATGGAAAATTCCTCATGTAACCCCCAGTGATTCAGCTAAAATTAAATTGTATGATATAATAAAAAGCGGTGCTAATCTTCCATTAGCATTTCGTAGTTGGGATACCTATATTAACCCTAAACTTAGTCAGGGTACACATCAAATTTGGAATGTTAAACTAGCTGCTAATCGTGAACGACCTCGATTCGCATTAATTGCGTTTAAAGAAGGAAATAAGTTTATCACAAACAATTTAACCAATCTAAAAGTCTATCTAAATTCTGAAACATATCCATATGATGATTTAAAATTAGATTTTAACAAGAATCGTTTTGCACTCCTCTATGAAATGTATTCAAAGTTTCAAAATAGTTACTATAACCGAAACGAAACTCCATTGCTTTCCCCAATCGATTTTCTAAATAATGCTCCGATTGTTGTTGTAGATTTATCATATCAAAATGAAATGGTAAAATCTGGTCCCATTGATGTTAGGATATCAGCAGAGCTTAGTGCTACATCTAATGAAAGTGCACAGCTATATTGCATACTCTTACACGATCGGTTAGTTGAATACAACCCGTTGAATGGATTAGTTCACCGCATTGTTTAACGGATATTAACGAGAACAATCAGCAATAACAACAACAACAACAAATGTGTGAAGAAGAAATTGTATCGATTGATATTCAAGGGTTCTACGGAAACAATAAACAATTTATTTTAAAAGAAATTGGAGTGGTTTTTAGTAACACAAACGTTAACACACTCAATTCTCATTTCATTATACATTCCCCATATGATTTTACTAAATTAAATAAGCACTTGAGAAAAACTGCTGCTTGGATGACAAAGACCTATCATAAAATTTGGTGGAATGACGGCTTGAATTACTATAGAGAAGCACAACAACATATAAGAAAAATAACTAGTGGAAAACGAGTAATTTGTAAAGGATATGAAAAAAAACGTTTTCTAAAAAACTTTCTAAAAAACTATGATATAACAGATATTTATGAACTTGGTTCTCCTTCATTAAAAGAAATGAGTGGTAACCAGTTCCCATTTTGTTCACTACATTGTACGGAAGGGGTATGTGCATTGAATAATGCTCATAAAATTTTAGACTACTTTGAGAGTTGCGATAGAGAACATCTTTAAAAAAATGGAGAAAAACAATAACAATAATTTTACAAATTTAATAAATAAAATTAATATTTTAATATCAGACTTTGGAAATATATTAACTGAAGCGGATCTACAATTTCTTATCAAGTCAAGGAACATGTTCATGAAAGTTGGAAATTTCAATATTATAAAAACACAATTTGGAGAACATTTTGAATTCTGTAAATCTTGTTATGATAATACAGAAACATGTGCTTGCTTTCACTTTGTTATTCAACAACGTGATGTTAAAAAACTTATTACATCATATAAACTACATGTCTAAAATTCTTATATATAAGCTACCTTTGTCAAATTTAAACATTAAATAAAGAAAAAGAAACATAAGAAAAACTAGTTTATTTATTTATTTATTATAGTGGTGAAATTACATATAAACAGGGGAAAGATCATACGCATACACACACACACACACACACACACATTTGTCCTCTAACACGTGTGCATACAAACACGATTATGTATGCATGATCACGTTTCAACCTTTTACCTTTGTTATGGAGGTGAAAAACCCTTACATTTTCCTTTAAATTCATCGATGCATTCAATCTGAGGCTCAGTTTAAAACACGACTTTGTAAAGAAGGAATCTAGCAACAGCAGCAGCAGCAGCAACATGAACGCAATAACAATTGAGGAGTTTCTGAATCAGTATTATGATATCATTCACCATCATGATCTGAAACAGATTGAGGAATTCCAATCATATATGAAGCTGGCGGAAAAGTCTCCATACCAGTTATCAATACATGGAAGTCATAGAACTTCATGTCCATGGTCTTCCAACGAGGCAACAGAAGGACCAGATACCTGTGCATGCAGCAGAGAAACATTTCGGCAAAACGAGGCTGAAAAAATTATGAATCATTATAATAAACTAAGCTTAAGATTCATAAAATAAAAAATTTTAGTTAAACCCTTTAACTGTTGTTGCTTTTTAACTGTTTAGCTGATTAGCTGATTAGCTGATTAGCTGGTTAGCTGTTTAGCTGTTTAGCTGATAAGCTGTTTAGCTGTTGTTGTTTAGCTGATAAGCTGTTTAGCTGTTGTTGTTTAGCTGATAAGCTGTTTAGCTGATTAGCTGATTAGCTGATTAACTGTTTAGCTGTTTAGCTGATAAGCTGATTAGCTGTTGTTATTGTTTACCTGTTAAACTGTTTAACTGATTTATAACAATTGAGTTTGAGGTTTCAAAAATTTATACTTTATTCTCTTCTTCTTACATGATAGTACTTAAACTAAATGAAAAATAAAAGGGGATAAATAAAAATAAATTTGTGGGGGCTCAGAATATGAGTTCTCACCCCCTTACTTTAATGTTGCAGGATCGAAATTAATCCCCCTCGACCGATAACCACTCGGAATGCGATGCCTTCGACTCGTAACATGAATCGGTGGTATCGGGTGGTGTCGTGGAGCTGTCGATCCTTGATCTGCTCCTCTAGTAACGCAGGGATGCGTCGCCCTTGCGTATGCACTCGCCACGACCGCGGCGCTTTCACCCAATCTTCTCCGGGCACGATATCTTCCACATCGATGGAGGGGCCCAGCATCTCTTCCATCTCTTGCCTACTGAAATGTAGGGCCTCTTCCCAGCTCTCCACTGGCTCTGGCAGTGTCTGGCACTCCAGAAACTCCTGGGCACAGGTATCCGCTGCCGTTCCTGCGTCACTCCACTTTAGGGCTCTGCCTGGGCGGGTGGATGAGATCCCATCTTCGTCACCCATGACTGCTCTTGCCAGTGAGATGGCCGGGGGTGTGTGCGTTGTAGAGGAGATCTCCGGGACTGACACCGGGTGGACGCCGGGGAAGATCTCGGTGCTGATATCATCCTCGTCTATGAGGTCTTCATCTTCGATCGGTGGGAGGTCCAGGTTCTCTTCCTCTTGGCGGCGCATAGGCATTTCATTAAGCCATAGCTCCACGTCTCGTCGATTGAGTTGTCGGCGGTTTCGGCTTACCATTTCTTCTTACTATGTTTTCACTTTTTTCTCTGATGTAGCAAACGCGCTCTACTCAGTTTCGTGTATTTTTTTGCACTAACAAAAATTTGCTCGCCGATCGCCTTAATATTGAGGCAACGAGCCATGCTAGAAGATGAGTATACTATACCCCCCATCCTAATTCATAAGAATTGTACATTAACTTGTTAAACTAGGGTCTCCCGGACTGTCAAATTTCACGGTTAGCCTCACAAAAAGAACAATGCACAAGATATCTTGAGTCAAGTATTCACCCTCTAACACACAAACACCTCTCAACCTTCCTCGAACACATTAACTTGTTGAACAAGGGTCTCCCGCACTGTCAAATATCACGGCTAACCCTACAAAAGGGACAATGCACACTTGTTCAGTTTCACACGCTCAGGATATTTCCGCACACGCCGTGCGCATGCCAATGAACTAGGCTCTCTCGGACTCTCGAATATCATTAAGATATCACACACACACACACACACACACACCCTCGAACACATTTACCCTGTGGCATGTGCGCATGCAAACATAATCATGCATGCTCAGTTTCACATGCTCACCGATCGACATGTTTATTAGGATCCTTTATTACCTAATCCCCCTCCTCACAACACATTACCTTCATTTACACACACTCTAGAACCCGCCCCCATATTACACATGATCTTTTTTACCTCAGTGATTGGGAACCATCTCACGTACATACCTTTTTGACCCTAACCTTTTTTACCTTTTTGTCCCTAACCTTTTTTACCGGAAACCATCTCACTCCACTTTTTGTCCTAGAACCCGCGCCCATATTACACCTTACCTTTTTTACCCCGCACCTGATCCTTTTTTCCCTCACCTGACCTTTTTTACCTACGTGACTGAGGATCACCTCACGTACCTGACCCTTTTTACCCCGCACCTGATCCTTTTTACCCCTCACCTGACCCTTTTTATCCCTCACGTACCTTTCTACCGGAAACCACCTCACCCTACTTTTTGTCCTAGAAAATCCCTCACCCCACTTTTTGTCCCAGAAC
>JAEIFN010000362.1:0-29578 GCA_018903675.1 Zaprionus capensis | reverse complement strand
TAGTGGAAGGGAGTTTGAAGTGTTTGATGCTATTTTCATTATTATTTTCCTGAAGTTTTGTATGTAACATATTTTATGATTTTAGCTCAGATTTTCTATTCGGCCAATTGATCAATAATTGTGTGAACTCCAATTCGATTGAAAGCCTTTGAAAAATCAAGGGAGATGATTGAAGTGTCTTTTAGTGGCTATTGATTTTGATATAAGATGGTTCTGTCTCCAATTAGACTGTTTTGCTTCACAAAAATCTAACACTTCTCCTTCTATTAAACACAATATATTTATTAATTCAAAACAAGTGTAAAGTAATAAGTAAAAAATAAGAAAAGTGGCGTTGATTTTAATTTGTTGCTGCGTGCGAATCATTGCGAAAAGTGACGCTCTTCATTTCAGTGTGGCATAGCTCACATTTATCGATAATAACTTATGTATTTTAAATGATATTTTTTACACGATAATTTTGGTATCGAACTCACAACAGTTTCTTTGGGCTATCAAGCGTCCCCCGTTGGGCCGATCCTAGAGCGGATGCAGCTTTTTCATGTGCACAGTGAGCGCGCTGCGCTGCTTAAATCCTTTGTCACAGTGCGGATAGGTATACGGCCTTTCGCCGGTGTGTACCCGTATTTGTTTCGTGAGAAACACCTTCACCCTGAACGACTTCTCACAGTATTCACAATGAAACGGCTTTTCTTCTGTATGAATACGAATGTGCTCTTTAAGTGTATTCGATTAAAAGAATGACTTGTCGCAGTAGGGGCACGTGTAGTGGCGTTCTTTGGGCGTGCCGTCTGCTTCGCCCGTGTCTATCTCGCGGTGCATGGCAGTGTGTCAGGAGTCTTGAACGTTTTCATCCAATCGAGACATTTGTGCCTGATCTTGTCAGCCAAATCCGCTGGCACTATTTGCAGGAGGAAACGGGAGAGCAGGTGAAGGGAAAGACGGTGAAAGAGATGGAGTAGGAGCCGGTGTAGGAGGGGCTGGAGTACAGGGACAAGTAAAATAAGGAGCTGAAGGCACATGTGAAGAAAGGTTTTGAAGAGCCATGTGAGGAGGAGCTGGAATAGGAGGAGTTAAGGGTGCATTATCTAAAGGAGGTACAGAAAGAAGAGAAGCAGGATGTAGGAATTGAAGAAAAAGGAATGGGAGTAAGATGAACAGCAAGAGATTAGCCAGGAACTGCTACCCTTACCTGTGATCAGAATAACTTTAGTTTTTAGTGACCCTCAATCCAAGTTGCAAACGAGTTAAGTTGTTGATATGTTGTTGATATGAACTGAATACTATGAAAGAGGCATCTTAGATCTCTCCAACAATACGTCAAGTGCACAAGTTGTCTAGGTATCTAAGTCAATGCAAAGAAGGTTGCACAACAGTTGCTGTTAATGCGCTGTTAATTGAGGTATGTACCCATCTGTAAGCCTCTTAATACTTAACAATACTTTGTAATGCTATAATGCAGCACTCGTAAATATTTTGAAGTGTTCGCTAACCAAGTAAAGCCTAAAACTACTTGGGGAACTTCAGCGAGACTTGGCGAGAGAGACTCTTCAACGTTGCGCCTAATCAACTTAACTTTTTAATGCTTCTACTCACTGGAAGTTGGCAACACTTGCAGCAGCAGGCTTAACTTTGGTATTAACTTGCAGTTGCCTGCTCTGTGCCAGGGGGTGGAAGGGGGCTAGGTTGTTGATTGCCTTCTGTTGAGAAATAATCCGCCAATTATTTGTGCATATCAATTTATTTTCTTCTAGCAGTTGTATGGAGCACAACTGTACAAATTGGGAATGCATCTGTCTGCCTCTGAGTCAATCCATATATATACCACCCTAATGCGGTTTTTGTTGCAATCCAATTCCTATCCAACGGTATGCTTTTGATGGCACGAATAACAGGACAATTATCTATTCCTATTAAAAGCATTGGCTCTGCATTAGTATACGCTTTTATTGGTATATTCCTTATTTTCTTAAACTGCAAAGGTAATTGAAGCTCTGGAACCGAACTTCCCTTTATACGCAGCCTTTTCTTGACACAATCTTGTGATCGTATCTTTAATTTACAAATCATAGAAATCACATCCATAGCATGTTTACCTATCCAGTTCAATGTCAGCTTAACAGGGTCTTCTTTGATACCCAATTTATGCGCCAACTCACTGTTTATCGATGTAGTGGAAGAACCTTCATCTACAAACGCAAATGTTTTTATAATTTGTATGTTTGGACCCATCAGCTCTATAGACACTACTTTAAACAGTATCTTTGACATCTTTGACATTATCGTGTTCACGGATGGACTCTCTTCCACAACCTTCTGGTTCGCTGGCTTCATTTGCCTTTTTTTTATCACAATGCAATGATCTATGATGCATTTTGTCGCATTTTAGATCGGTCATTTGAAACTTATTCAAAAGATATATTTTAAATTTAGACATTCTTTTGGAATCACTAGTAGAAATTATTATATCGTCAACATATAAGAGTACATATATATTTTTATGTATATCTCCTTCATCTAGAATATATATACATCTGTCTACTTCTAGACTCCGAAATCCAAAATTTTGTAATGCACTTTCAAATATCTCAAACCAGCATCTTGCAGCTTGTTTTACACCACAAATGACTTTATTAAGTTTACATACTTTATTTCCATCATACTGGATTAAACCTTTTGGAATTTTCATATAGATTTCATCTTTAAGTGTTCCATTTAAAAAAGCGGTTTTGACATCCATCTGATGGATCAATAAATCATATTGATTTGAAAAAGCTAAAAGATATCTAAAACTAGAAATTCGTGCATCTGGTGCAAAAGTCTCATCATAATCCATCATATATTCTTGGGTGAATCCCCTGGCTTCCAATCTTGCCTTATATTTAAGTCTTTGTTAATTCCTTTTAACTTTATTTCATGATCGAGTAGCCGTGTCTTAACAAAGTCTAATGTCAAATTGCTCTCAGTAAGAGTTCCTATGGCTGTGAAAAATATTCAATTTGGAAGTTCCGAGTAAGGGCACTGTTAGAGGAGGACGATTTGTTAAATGTAATTGAGGAAGTAAAACGGGCAGAAAGAAGTGCAAAGGGGATCATAATAGAATATTTGAGTGACTCTTTTTTAAGTTTTGTCAACAATGAAAATTCGGCAAAGCAGATTTTTAAAAAATTAGATACTATTTATCAGCGTAAAAGCTTGGCATCTCAACTGTCACTACGCAAGCAAGTATTCTCTTTAAAACTAAAAGGTGATACTCTGCTAGTAAACCATTTTCATTTATTTGATGATTTGATAACTGAGTTAGTTGCGGCTGGAGCCAAGTTGGACGAAATGGACAAAATTGCTCACCTACTTAATGCACTTTCGACTAACTATGAAGGAGTAATAACAGTAATATGTAGTATTTATTGATCAATATACACATTATTGTGTGACGTATTTAATAACTTATAAATCGGACGTGTTCTTTGTATTTAAAGATTTTGTAGCAAAGAGTGAGGCTCATTTCAATTTAAAAATGGTTAAACTATATATTGATAATGGAAGAGAATATCTCTCTAATGAAATGCGTGAATTTTGTGTCGAAAAAGGTATCAGCTATCATTTAACGGTTCCTCATACCCCACAACTAAATGGTGTTGCAGAGCGGATGATTAGAACAATCACTGAAAAAGCTCGCTCTATGATTAACTGTACAAAACTAAATAAATGTTTTTGGGGTGAAGCTGTTTTGACAGCAACATATTCAATTAACAGGTCCCCAAGTAGAACTTTAAAAAATATAAGAAAAACACCATTTGAGATGTGGCATAAAAAGAAGCCAGTGTTGAAATATCTAAAGATATGTTTTGCCCATATTCACTGCAAGACCAACTCTAGCCGATTCTCTTTCCATAGCTCCAAAAGCCGCCGTCACATCACGCTTGGTACGACCAATGATGTCAATATCATCAGCGTAACCAAGGAGCTGGACACATTTCTGTCCCAGTATTGTGCCCCCTCGATGCACTCCAGCTTTCCTTATGACACTCTCCATTAGCAGGTTGAAGAGCACACAAGATAGCGAGTCGCCTTGTCTGAGACCCCGCCTGGTACTGAAGGTTTCGGACTGGTCATTTCCTACCTTGACAGAGCTGTGGGTGTTGCTCAATGTCATACTAGTACAAAGCCGTACTAGCTTTGCAGGAATACCAAGCTCAGACATGGTGGCGTACAGGCGTCCTCGCCGTGGACTATCAAAAGCAGCTTTAAAATCGACAAACAGGTGGTAGGTGTCGATTTGGTTCTCATACGCTTTCTCCAGGATCTGGCGTAGTGTGAAGATCTGGTCGACTGTGGACCGACCAGGGCGAAAGCCGCATTGATACGGTCCGATCAATGCTTCAGCATATGGCTTAAGTCGCTCACACATTACGCTCGTGAGAACTTTGTATGCGACGGGAAGAAGACTGATGCCACGATAATTGGTGCGTTGTGTTGCATCACCCTTCTTCAGAATGGGGCAGATCATACTCAGATTCCAATCATTGGGCATGCTTTCCGCTAACCATACGTTGCAAATGAGCTGGTGCATGCTCCTTACCAACTCATCGCCTCCAGCCTTAAACAGTTCAGCCGGTAGTCCGTCCGCTCCCGCGGCTTTATTGTTTTTAAGTCGTTTTATGGCGACTTCGACTTCCGTATGGCTAGGGATGGGAACTTCAACACCATCCTCTCTGATTGGGGTTAGTGGATCTTCTTCATCAGGCTCTTGGTTGTCTCCAGCCAAAAGGCTTTCAAAGTGATCCCTCCATAACCTCAGTACTGTCTCTGCATCTGTGACAAGATTTCCATCATCCCTCCTGCAGGCAAGCGATCCAGACTTATACCCTTGAGTCATGCGTTTGACCCTCCGATAAAAGTCGCGGGCATCATTCCTGCTCCTGCTATTCTCCAACTTCTCACACTCAAGCCTTTCCATCTCCTGCTTCTTCCTCCTGAAAAGGCGCTTCTCATTTCTTCTCCGCGTTCTATAAATATCCACCACTGCTCGTGTGGCTCCTGCTTGCAGCGTCCTCATGTATGCAGCGTTCTTTGCAGCAGTCGCTTCCCGACACTCCTGATCATACCATGAATTCCGTTTTGGGGGACGTTGGAATCCAAGGACTTCCACAGCAGAAGTATTAATGGCGGTAGATATGCACGTCCACATATCTGACGTATTTATAGGCGTTGGAGGGTGCTGGCCAGGTCGGCCTGAGAGTCGAGCGGAGAAGGCATCCCTGTGCTGTTGTGATTGCAGCTTTTCGATGTCAAGCTTTCTTGGCATATCTTGACGTGAGATTTTCGCGACACACAACCGTGCGCGAACCTTGGCTGCGACAAGGTAGTGGTCAGAGTCGATGTTAGGACCCCGGCACGATCTCACATCAAGTATGCTAGACGCATGCCTTGCATCGATCACAACATGATCAATCTGGTTGCAAGTCAGACGATCAGGTGAGAGCCAGGTTGCTTTGTGGATGTTGAGATGACGGTATTTTGTACTGCTAACTGTCATATTGTGCGCAGCAGCAAAACCTATAAGTCTAAGCCCGTTTGCCGAGGTAGACTCATGTAGACTGTGCTGTCCAACGGTTGCTCCAAAGATGCTTTCCCGTCCGATTTTGGCATTAAAATCTCCGAGGAGGATCTTAATGTCATGTGACGGGCAGCGGCTATACACTCGGTCGAGTTCTGTATAGAAAGCATCCTTGACGGCGTCGTCCTTCTCCTCCGTTGGTGCGTGTGCACAGATAAGGCTGATGTTAAAGAATCTGGCAGCTACTCGGATCGTCGCAAGTCTCTCATTTACAGGTGTAAACTGTGAGACTCGGTGCCGTAGCCTGGCTCCTACGACGAATCCACAACCAAACTCGCGCCTATCTGTATGACAGCTGTAGTATATGTCACAATTCCTTTTCTTCATGCATCCCTTTCCGTTCCATCGCATTTCCTGGATAGCTGTAATGTCAGCCTTCAGATTGCTCAGAGTATCCACTAGTTGTTGAGTGGCACCAGGCCTGTACAATGTGCGTACGTTCCAAGTGCATACTCTCAGATCATTGTCCTTTTTGAATTTTCCGTGGTCGTCAACGTTTTTCGGGTATCTATCCGAGGCTCCTCTTGCATTCTTCGCTGATGTGCTGTTTTCCTTGGGTGGATATCAAGTCCTACGCCAAAACCTAATTTAAGGACTAGGATCCCGCCGTGCACTTTGGTTTATAACTCAGCGGTTGCTAAGTTACAATCCAGGGAAAACCGCGTGGGGGTAGTGCGTCAACATGAAGAAAGCAGGGACAAGGATCACACTGGCGCCCGCCAAGTTGAACGCAGTCAGTAGCTTTACCTTGTATACCTTCCCCCAATTTTCCCCGTCGGTACACAATAGCAACTGCAAAACTAACTGTACATATTTATGTATGTATTTACATATGAACAATCGTGCAATAATGTGTGTTGAAGTGGACGCCAATACATACATGTGGATATGCAGACATGTATGTATGGGCGTCCCACTCGCACATTCATAACTTTACAAGGGCTTATGATCTATCTCTGTTATTTTCTAGCATTCTAATTGCAAAATATTGAGAGCAAAACAAAATAGGAAATATCCAATTGGAATCTTACTGAACTTGCAAAGTCATAACAGACAAAATACGGAAAGAGTGACGGCATTGAAGAACGCATTAGTTCGCGTTTTTTTGATGCGTGCTAAATAATATAAAAATACTTAACTTTATTTATAAATAATTATTATTATTTATAGCCATTATAATTTAATTGTCTTTCATATGAAAACAAAGTAATGAAAATTTTTTTTTATTTTTATTGAAATTTATTTAAATAATTTAATTTGTTTGACTGTAGCTTTTCTTTTGGTTTTTAGAATAAAATAAATAAACAAAGTAAAATAGGAAATAATTAAAAAATGAAAATTTGCACCCGCCTCAACCGGGAGTTGAACACACGCACTCTCTCCCAACCGTCCGCCGCTCTAACCACTCGGCCATTGCCTAACTCCTTGGCCCATCGGCAAAGCTGCATTGTAAACCAATTCTGTTACCATACAATGCAAATAAAAAGTTTAATAAAATGCTCTGTGTCTGACGCTAGATTTGAACATCGGTATGCTTGCGTAAATTAGGTATGCTTAAGTATATATGTTCAAAGTGAGTTTAATTCGTATTATAAAATCCATTATTTATAGTCCGATTTAAATGAAATTTTCACATAACGCCCGTGGCAAGGTATTTGTCATGTAAGATATACAACTTTGGTTGTAGAGCTAATATTGTAGTTTTTAAATAGTTATTTCTGATTTACAGAGGCGGGAAGGGGCGTGTCCAAATTTTAAAAAAACTTTGAGACACTGCAATATATACGTATGTTGTCACAAAATTTGATGACTCTAGCTCTTATAGTTTCTGAGATCCAGGTGTTCATACAGACAGACAGACAGACGGACAGACAGACATGGCTCAATCGACTCGGCTACTGATACTGATTCAGAATATATATAGTTTATGGGGTCGGAGATGCCTCCTTCTGCCTGTTACGCACATTTCCGTTCCGACAAACACAATAGTCCATGAATTTTTTTAAAATCCATGGCCTAACCATGAATTTTTTTAAAATCCATGGCCTAACCATGAATTTTTTTAAAATCCATGGCCTAAAAAACTAGAAGCGACCGCCAAATAATTCTTTCACCTAAAATCATGATAAATATAGTAAAAAGAATTTAAACAAAATCGTAAAAATCAGTAAAAAGAATTTAAACAAAATCGGTGACGCATGCAGCTATTTAACCTTTACCCCGACATTAAATTAGAAATGAGAATTAATTTTTAAACGATATAAGTTCGCGCGATCTTATGGCGCTTAAGGGCGACATAAGTTCGCCGGCGGCGGAATAATGTCGTTTTTATCTTGGCGAACTTATGTCGTTCTTAAGCGTCATAAGATCGCGCGATATTATGACGTTTTGGTGCGGCGGACTTATGTCGTTACCCCATCTACCCCTTAATTATTATTACAATAATATTTATTAAACGTTTTAATTATTTTATGAAAAAATAAAAAAGGAAAAAGCAGTAGAATGAATTCTTTTCATTAACCCCCCACCCACCCCCGACCCGATCGCGGTGGAATTTGATCTCTGTTTTATTTGCCATTAGTCCTCGGCGCAATCTACGCGGCCACTTCACGACCTTTTCACGCACTGGCAAAGCTTAATTTCATTTCAACAGTGCAAACAATTGTGAAAAGTTACGTGCAGGCGGCCGTTACTATATCGACTATCCTCTTGATGCTGATTAAGAGTATACCATATGGAGTCGAACGCTGTCAATGAATGAATGTTATATACATTTTCGGTTGGCAGAAAGTAATAATACTCTTCTATACTATGTGTAGGTGTTATAATTATACATACACTGTTTTACATAAATATATTTTAATTGAATAAAATTGAAACCGAGTTAACGGTGATACATACATTTTGTACATTGTATACGCATTGCTTACGCAAAAATGCGTGCATAGCTGACGCAAAAATGAGCATAATTGCATACCGAATCGTATGACGTCACAAAACTTTATCCCCCTGATTTCGTTACAAACTTTGCAAGCTGCCATTAATGCTAGTATGCAAATTTCGAGTATCACACATAGAATTTATATTGGAAATGCATATAAATACTCTTAAAATATTTTTTACACAATTTTAAATTATGAATTGGTTTTTCTGTACTAATGTCAATAATACTTTATTAAAAAACAAAATGTTCGCGCTCAATAAAGAACGCCTATATTTTTCTTGGAATTAAACAAAAAGTGGACAGGGCTGACATGCTAAAAATCAGTTTGCAGCTTGCGATTGCCGTGGTCGGTGTGTTTTTATACCCTTCGACTATTGAAAATGGTCAAAAAAGGGTATACTAACTTGGTGCAAATGTATGTAACAGGCAGAAGGAGGCGTGGCAGACCCCATAAAGTATATACTCGTATATTCTTGCTCAGGATCACAAGCCGAGTCGATTGAGCCATGTCTGTCTGTCTGTCTGTGTGAACGCACAGATCTCAGCTATTATAAAAGCTAGAGTTACCAAATTTGGCAGAAAGACTCCTGTGTACTAAAAGCAGATCAAGTTTATTTCAAATGTTAGGTGCCACGCCCACCGCCCCCACAAATCAATAATTTAATATTTAAACTCAATTTGTAAGCGCTGTATAAAAGATACAACTTTGTGACTATAATATATACTAAGCTGAATGAAATATCTACGTAGTCCCCAGATTACAATCCAATCGAACAATAAACACAGAAGTTATTTAAGAAAGTATAAGCATTAAACCAAATGCTTCTGTCAGCTAACAAGGGAGGAGGGCGAGCACGAAGCGCGAGCGCCATCTGTCGGGATTAATTTCAAAGCATGTGCATATGCATATGTGTATAAATTTAACAAATTAAACTACACGGGAACATAGGTCGAAGGGTATCCCACTATCGCGTTTTGCGCGAATGTTGCTCTCGTTTCAATTTAAGAACTTAAAAGAAATACCTTCAACTTTATAATCCATTTTAAATAACTCAAATGCATAAATGTTTTTACGTGACTGAACTGATTGAAGTGCGCTTCTGTTGTGAAATATTTGCAATGCTTGCAACTGCTCTTTGAAAATGAACACGTGTTTACATATTCAATGCTATTTTTAGGAAGTCCCGTTAGATTTCAAAAACCGGAACCGGCTTGCCATTGAAAAGTTTGGACATTTTAGACACAGTTTGTGTACTTTTGGTAACATTATTTTTTCATGCATTTTTTGAATTTTGGCCTATGCACACTGGACGGAATGCCCGATTTTTTGGCATAAATTCTAATTCTGAAGTTAGAGAGCTGAAACTTCGTACATTTGTTAGTAATAGTGTCTATAGCAACTGTTTAAAATTTTGAGAAGATCGGGCCACGCCCACTCAATCCGCCCATATTAAAATTATTAGGAAATAGAAATTTTTGATTTTAAACGCTTTGCTTCACAAAATTTATTTAAATTTACTTTACTTTATTATTATTATTATAAATTTGGATTATTATTTAATAAATTATATTGAATAATAGTCGTCATCGCTGTCCTCGCTTCCAGAATTGTTATTATTTTCGTCGAAATTGAAAATTTTTGATTTATATTTTTGTGATCTTTCATTTAAAAAAATACTGGTAATGCTTAAAAAATCTTTCGGTCCAGCTCCACAAATTGGACATAATTGAGATGACTTTGTTGAAGTCAGAGTATTCAAGACTTTACCATCTATCAGTGTCATATATAGCTTAAAGCTTACACATATTTTCCGATTTAAAATGGTATACTCAAATTCTGACAAATTCTGTATTTGTATTTCTAAGTTTTGTTTCTCCGAAAGAATGTGGTCAGTTGTTTCCTTAACAAACTCGATTTTTTGGGGTCTACAAAATCGAACCGATTGAGGTGAGGGGTTTATCAATACGATTTCCCCAAAAATTGCCCATCAATTTAAGTGGTATTAATCTTGTCACAAACAGTGATTGATCTTTGCAAAAATTGTTGTTTGTATAAGCTCTGTCCTGTGGATCCATCGAATCCATAACTAACAACTAGTTTCACTAGATAACATCCTCTTGCATATCCAGAATACGACCGACAGTATGATTTAATAAATTTTGCAATGTGACTTCAGCTTGGGTCTCTGTCACTGATATTTCTTTTGGCCTGCATTCTAATTTGGCATTCTGCTCCTTTTCAAATGAAGGAAATACATCGTACGTTAGTTTCTTCATTAAGTTTCGAATATTATTGTACTGATTTTTTGTAAAAGAATTCTCTACTAAAAATGCCAGAGCTTCATGTGGAGTAAGTGAAACTGGTTGTGGTAGAATCATTTTTTGTTTAATATTGCTCAAACTCTCACCGTCTTCAATGCATTTTCCTAAAACAAATGAAGTGTCTCTATCTTTAGATTTTTTAGCGGAAACTGAAGCTGCATGCAGCAGCAGAGTTGTGGGATTCTGCTCTGCCAAATCAGCGGCCAATTTTCTTTTCAGCCTTGAGCCTGCTTCCATATAATCCAGATGAGGACGACCAACATTTCTCTGCATATTTGTATTATGTGTTTTCGGGTCCATTTTAATAGTCGTATTATTTAAAAGCCATGCCGAATGCTTTTTTTTAAAGTTACCAACATTTCGCCCACATTTGGGTAAATTCGTTGTCATATATCTATGAAAACTTTGCGATTTGCGTTCAATAATGCTTCTTGTATTTACGTCTACTTCATCCAAACCGAGTTGACCGAAAATCCAATCGGAAATGGACTTTTCCGTTCGGATGTTGCTCCATACATCAAGCAACTGTAAATTGCTGAAGACGAAAGCACCTGCAACACATTCAATTTAAATGAAAATGCGCAAATGAAAATCGTACCCTCTAAAACTGTATAATTTTATTTAAAACGCAACATATTTACATTTTGCTCCAAATTCATGACGTGTTAGTTCTATTCCATAAGAGACGAACACTCGGGTTTAGTTATGAACATAAATTCTGTTAACAACACAAGACACACATAAAACATTTAACATATATGTATTAAACAATTCTAACATAGAATTTATATTAAACATACCTGGCTCTTGATTTTCCATTAAAAATTATAATAGATACTATTTATTTTCAATAGATATAGAGATTTAAACTTTACGAAATTTCCAATTGTTGCAAATGTGAACAAAGCGTTGATCACATATTTGACTTTGACGCCCTGGTACAAAACCAGGGTTGCCACTATACAATTTTTACTTATCGCATAAATGATGTTAGACCGTGTACTTACAATATATAAAATCAAAACAAGAAAAGCTTTCAATGAAAATTTTGAATTTATGCCAAAAAATCGGGCATTCCGACCAGTGTGCTATGGAGGGAACCACTGTGTAACGGTGCCTCGGTACCTAGAGTGTGAGCCTAGCACCCGCACAGAATAACGATGCCTCGGGACCCAGAGCACGAGCCTAGTGTGCGCACAAGTAACGGTTCCTGGGTACCCAGAGCTTGTGCATTGACAGGCAGTGGCGCTAGGCAAGCAGCGACAGAGCCACAGCAGCAGCGACATACAGGCAGCGAGGCGCAGGCAGCGAAGCGAAAGCAGCAAGTTGCGGCGTGGTACAGGCACGCGTGACACGCGACCAGGCACGCGACACGTGCACGTGAGCTCCAAGGGAATTATAAGTACGCCAGTCACTCCAAATTTTTATAATACGAAAAAAAAAAAACAGACAAAACATTATGAAACTGAAAATGATGTACGCGTTTCCACACATCAAGACTGATTCCACGAACGACTTCGAGGTTGTCTCGCCACCAGATGACACTGTCACCACGCTCGAGTTCACCCCAACGTCACCTCAAAAGCCAAACGCTTTCCTCATCGCCGGCAGTTGCGACAAGACTGTGCGCTGTTGGGAGGTGGACGAAACAGAAATGCGAACAGTGCCGAAGACAATGAAGGTCCTCAGCGGTCCCGTGATGGATGTTGCATGGACCGAGGATGCCAAGCAGGTATTCATCTCGTCTTGCGATAACATGGCACATCTATGGAAGCTGGGCATCAATCAGATGATCCAAGTGGCTGATGGGGAACAGCTTGGAGACGCCACATCACAGTTCCCAGGAGTGGCACCTTTACAAAATACATATGCATTATCGAAAATAGGGTGAGAAAACGAACACGAAGAAAAGCAACAGTAGCGCGGCAATCAACAGTGGGATACCCTTCGACCTATGTTCCCGTGTAGTTTAATTTGTTAAATTCATACACATATACATATGCATCTTCCTTAAAATCAGGGACCGTAACGGTTATAATTTTTATTAAAAAAATTGCTAAATAAGAGTTATAAACTAATTTTTTAATTTAAAAATCATTTTTAATTATTATATTTGATTTGTGAAAATAAAAATCAATAAGAGTTATGAATTGATTTTTATTATAAAAATCAGAAATAAAAATCAAATTGAAATTGCTCATGAAGCGAGAGTCCTAGATCATATATTGGTAAAAATATATGATCTACACTGCAATACCTATCAGTTTATATAGTATGTATATATGTACATGTATATATAGTATAAATGTATATGAATTCACTTGTTAGATAATGATTAAGACTTATTAGCGACCTAAGTTCAAGGGCAAAATATATAAAATATATAACTACCTCCTCATCAGACACACTTGCAGTCGATCTACTTGTAAAAACTTTAAGAGTAATAGCGACATGCTTCGAAAAGCCGATATATGATCTAGCTCGTTTTATGAGAAATTTCAATTTGATTTTTATTTCTGATTTTTATAATAAAAATCAATTCATAACTCTTACTTTTTGATTTTTATTTTAAAAATCAAATATAAAAGTTATAAATTGATTTTTATTTTTAAAAAATCAAATATAAAAATTGAAAAACGATTTTTAAATTAAAAATTGAAAAAAAAAGTTTACGCGCTTTTTGTGTTCGCCGATAAAAACTAGCACGGTAGGATTTTTCTGACATTTTTCTGAGACTTTCAAGAGCTTTGATTTTTTTAATCTCATAATTATTATTTACGGTCCCTGGCTTCAACTGTTTCGTACACTTTAAGAAATTTTTTAGTTTTACATACATACATAACTAAGATATAAGTTATCAAAAATTGTTATTTTGGGCAGCCTGCTTGAGTTCATAATTAAAGTGTAACTTGATGTTTTCGTAGTCGGTTTTCTTGTTACTTTAAAAAACGACGAAACACTATGCAAACCTGAAACCAAATGTAGAAAAGATTGCATTCTTCTTTTTTTCCCGCGTAAACGTAAATTTGACTTTGGTGTACGCCGCTGCTGATCTTCGTTTTTACTTTGCAACTGCAACCATTTGATTTCGGGTTTGCAAAGAGTGTGTTGCGTCGTTTTTTGAAAGTAAAGAATATGAGAATATGAGCAACGAAAATATTAAATTTGAATTTAAAGAGGGAGCCCGAGCGGGCTGCTCTTTATTGTTGTTTACACCAATGGACCACGTCTGCTCTTGCGGGCGCGGAGTTCCTAACAGTTAGGAACTCCGCGCCCGTGCCTCCTAACAGTTAGGAACTCCGCGCCCGCAAGACCAAACGTGCAAAATTAATCCCTGAAGACGGTAACCGAAGAGTAACCGAAATATCGGAATCGGAAGAAAAATATAAACAAATTATTGTATTTTGTATTTTGACCTCGAGCCAACCACCAATATGATAAAAAATACAAACGCTACAGTCAGGAGCTGACTGTATAAGGCCATGGATTATAATTTCTGAATTATAGAAACATATATCGCATGACCCGATCATGACCCCACATCATTTTTTGGGGCTTCAAAAATTTTTCGAGTTTTTTGAGGTTAAGTCGAAACTCAGACGTGCTATGGTAATTTTGACTTCGGATTCGGACTAAGAAGGACAAAATACATGTTGAAACATATATCACATGCCTAGATCACGATTCTATATCTTATGGATGATATTTTAAGGTTTTTCAGTTTTGTGAGGTTATGTCGAAGTCCAGACGTGATGGCGAAATTCTGACCTCGGATTCGGTTTCAGCGACCCAAAATACATATAATTGCATATGCCGCTTACGCAGATCATGAAACTTTTTTTTTTTGTTGGCCTGTGTATTTTATTCAGCTTAGTATACGTTAAAGTCAGAAAGTTGTATCTTTTTTACAGCGCTTACAAATTGAGTTCAAAAATTAAATTATTGATTTGTGGGGGCGGTGGGCGTGGCACCTAACATTTGAACTTTTAAACTTCATCTGCTTATAGTACACAGGAGTCTTCCTGCCAAATTTGGTAACTCTAGCTTTTATAATAGCTGAGATCTGTGCGTTCACACAGACAGACAGACAGACATGGCTCAATCGACTCGGCTTGTGATCCTGAGCAAGAATATATATACTTTATGGGGTCTCCCACGCCTCCTTCTGCCTGTTACATACATTTGCACAAAGTTAGTATACCCTTTTTTGACCATTTTCAATGGTCGAAGGGTATAAAAATCTACCGCGTGACAACCCAAAATACAGAAACTTCCACGAAAACAATCAAGTCCAACTACATTAGAATCTTAAAGTGAAAGCACTTGCTCTTTACTTATTTTTTTTAAATAAAAATCAATGGCAAAAGGGTATACCATACAAATAATTTAAATATTTCTGAAGAGGAATAATCCGAGATTGAGCTATACTAATAAAGGAAAAAATAACGCTCAACAAATAATCGTTATTTTAAAATCGAAATTTTTTTCGTTCAACAAATAATCGTTCTCTTTTGAGCAAAAAAAATAAAAATCATGAAATTTGGCCAAGAGTAGGCCAGTAAAAACTTTTTAGTGCATTTTTTTTTCTTATCCGACTCTTTTTAAAAAAACAAACAATATTCATTATTTTTGGTCCCTTATGTGGGGTATAATCTATATCCCCCCTTTTAGTAAAATGCAAACGCACAACTCAGTTTCTCCACTAAGCATCGGACATATAGAGTACTCAAACAGCGGAATCTACTCATTTGATGCAATGCGGAGACTGGGACCCCTGAACACAAAGTGTTTCATGAGTGAGCGATCGGCTTTCTTCGTTAGAAACCGCGAGAAGCGCACATCGGCATCAAGTCAGTCGCACAACGACAGCGGAACGATGAGCACGGGTATATTTCTTTGCTCTAGCCATCGTTTCAATGTATGTGTGCTATGTATGCACAAGCTCGTATAAGAATTTATGCGTTGCTTGTGAAGTTTGGCAATACGCAATTGCTTCGGCTGCGAGAAGTCAAAATTTTGTCTTTCAGCATCGAGACCAAGCAGCCTAGCCCGAGAATGAGTTTGCATATGTGTGTGTCTGTGTGCCAGGGGGGTATTTTGTTGTTACCAAAGCATTGATAGGCACGCGCCCATTCATTGTTTTGTTTTGATTATTTGTCTGCAGTCATTGTTTTGATTTTGGAGATGTATTTTGCCGCTCAGCTAAGATTTTTTAGGCCATGGATTTTAAAAAAATTCATGGACTATTGTGTTTGTCGGAACGGAAATGTGCGTAACAGGCAGAAGGAGGCATCTCCGACCCCATAAACTATATATATTCTTGCTCAGGATCACAAGCCGAGTCGATTGAGCCATGTCTGTCTGTCCGTCTGTCCGTCTGTCCGTCCGAATGAACACCTGGATCTCGGAAACTATAACAGCTAGAGTCATGAAATTTTGTGACAACATACGTATATATTGCAGTGTCTCAAAGTTTTTTTGAAATTTGGACACGCCCCTTCCCGCCTTAGAAAATCAGTAATAACTATTTAAAAACTACAATATTAGCTCAAAAACCAAAGTTGTATATCTTACATGACAAATACCCTGCCACGGACGTTATGTGAAAATTTCATTTAAATCGGACTATAAATAAGTGAGATATGATACGAATTAAACTCACTTACAAATCTAGCGTCAGACACACAGCATTTTATTATTAAACTTTTTGTTTGCATTGTATGGTAACAGAATTGGTTCACAATGCAACTTTGCCGATGGGCCAAGGAGTGAGGCAATAGCCGAGTGGTTAGAGTGGCGGACGGCTGCGCGAGAGTGCGTGAGTTCAACTCCGGGTTGAGGCGGGTGGTAATTTTTTCCTTTTTTATTATTAATTGTTTTGTTTATTTTATTTTAATTTGTTTTTTTTTTATTTTATTCTAATAAACTAAAAGAAAAGTTACTGTCAAACAAATTAAATTATTTAATTAAATTTCATTTATAATGGCCTCCCCGTGGTGTTCCCTGGGTTCTGATTATATTTGGTAATCGGTAGCAAATTCGAGCGGCGATTCCATACCGTTAAAATTTTTATTACGGTATAATATGATAATCCATGGCCTTGTACAGTCAGCACCTGACTGTAGCGTTCGACTGGTTTTATTATTAACTATATTTATGTTTTTTGTTTTATTGTAATTATATTTTTTACCGCCAGAATACTATGTAATCAATAAAATTTATTATCTAAGATATATAATTTTAATTTATTCTTATCTTGCATTTATAATATTATAGAAAAACATAAATAAATTATTAAATTTCAAATAATAATTAATAATGATTATGCAATTTGCTATGCATCGATTTGACCGCGCTTTTGCACATTTTGGTGTTTTTCGCCGCTCGAATTAGCTCCCGATTATAAAATGCAATCGGTACCCAGGGAACACCACGGGGAGGCCATTGCAATTACAATGGGGTCATCAGTGATGACCTTCGAGTCGACTTGAGATATTTAAATGAAACATTTGAATATCATGTTCCCCACCTAACCTACACACTTAAATTTGATTCTACACATCCCCAACATTATAATTAATCTAAAACATTTCAATACACAGAAGGACTCAAGACAAAAGCTGCTAATTTTAAATCTTCGGCATGCCGAGTATAAAAGGGCTATGTCAACTTAGTTTTTGATAGGGCTGCCTCATTATTGAAACTTTGCACCTTTTCAATATTGTGAGTTACACACCTTTTTCTAAGATTTCCTTGGCTTAGCCCGTTGGAGGTGTTTTTGTTTGATCGCCAAGTTGATCTTGCTGTGCCTCGACTCACAGCACTGGTGTGGCTAGCCAATGAAATCTGTAGCCTCGTTGTCTATTTAAAGCATCTGCGCTTATGATTTTAGAATGTCTATTTTCCGCTTGCTTTTTTGCCTATCAGCGCATAGCTTTTCTGATAGCCAAATTGTATTTTTGCGGAGGAGGACGAGTATAAAGAAATTCAGAATATGGAGTCGGTGCTCATGGCAATCATGCCGTTCAGAGTACCAATCTGAGTACTCATCAACGCATTCAGCTTGCGCAATGCACTCATTTATAATGGTTTTCTTTATTTTTCTTACATAAGGATGATTATGAAAATATTTATGAAAAATCCTGTAGTGCAGTTTCATTAAATTAAAGAAACCATCTTGTGGAGCTTTAAGTTTAAAATTATTACTAATTGTTTTAAAGTTTTTATTAAACAAAAATAGCTCTGACTCTAAGCAAAATGCAAGATCGTCCTTCAGTAAGAGACTACATTGATCACAATTAAATTTAATTTGTGATTTGAATAGCACATACCCTGTGAAGTAGCGTAATGCATTTTCATTTGCATAGCTAAGAGTTTTTTGAACTTCGTCAACCTGTATTTCGTCCATATCTGAATAGTTTTCTATAGCGAATTCAAAATTATCGCAATACTCCTGCTCTGGGTCATTTGCAATGTTAGCCAGTTCTTGCTTTTTATCTTCCACAACATTTATTAGCAAGTCATCATCTGGTTCACAATTTCCAGTGCTCTTTGTTGAAGTGATGATCTTCATTGACAGCATCTTGGAAATAATTGCATTAAATTCGAAGAGCATGGGATTATTGTTTGTTCCACCTCTGCTTCTTATTAAATAGAATAGGTGCTCCAGAGCATCTTGATTCAGTCGCGATAATATTAAAAACTGGTAATCACATTCAATCCAAATATCTTGTGCAAGCATTAAGATAGAATTTATTGTATGAATTAAGCCATCAATACAATACTTTGTTGGATTGAGGCAGACACTTCATTAAATAGTCTTTCATTTCAATCATGTATAATTGTATTTCACTATTTTGCTTTAGGGCCGACTTAAATGGGTTTCTATCATATAAATTATTGCTGTTCAAGCAGTCAAACAATTTATTAATTTTTTCTATGAACTTAGCTGTAGAAATTGCAATATCTTCGCAATCTTTATATGTCCCATTTTCAATAAGGGTTATTATTGCAGACGATACTGTGTGGCTAAATACCTGAGTTGCATATTTAACCTTCATTTTCTCAAATGAATTGGGATGGATGTGCTTTCTTGTAAGCTTTGGACATAATCTAGCTGAAGTGTTGTTGGTGTCAATTTGATAGTTTGACAATTATTTTCCACGACACTTTACCATCTGGCGTATCAATCATACCATTCATTAAGGTATTTCTAATTGATTTTATAAGGTGTGGAACATCATAAATTGTAAATATTTTTTGATTATCTACAATATAATATGGCGTTTCCAAATTCACGTTGTTGCTTGCAAACGCTCCTCTGTTATTTGACCCTTGATCGCAAACAATGGATCTAATATTAAGTCCACAGTTCCGAGCGGCTCTAATATTCTGAGTAATGGTCTCCTTTAGTTTTAACGACGAGAGTGCAGTCGATGATGCAACATAGCTCAATACGAATTTCCAATTATCGTAGAGTCCACGAACCATAAAAACGCAAATCTGTTTGCATAATTGCATTGATTTTTCACAGCCATCGTCAGCAAAGCCTTCCACTTCGTCATGGTGGGAGCTATATTGCAGTCCTTTTCTTATTGATATCTCATCAAATAATAAAACGGCTTCCTTACTCTTAGCCTCCATTTTTGAAAATATTTCTTTCAAAATTGTAAGAACACCTTCATTGAGTCCCGGTGTTAAATTTTTAATTGGAGCCCATCTCACCAATGAAGCTTTTGAGGGAAGATTTAAATGTAGATCATCTCTCATAAAAGAATAGGCCTTTGAAGAATAAAAGTTGATGCTTTGAGCAATAACTTTATCTTCTTTTTTCCACGATTGCTTGTTTCTTATTAGCATTTCGCAAAACGTGTTTGCACTCTGAGAAAGACATTTCTTTTCAAGCATACGACATAGAGTGTTTTCTTTCTTTTGGTTTAAATATTTGATTTTTGCCAATCTTTGGGTGCGTACAGACATTTGTAACTGTCGAATCTTTTTCTGATACATTTTTATCTTCTTTTTATCTTCTTTTTTGTATCATTAAGATCATTAGCAGCTGCCCAATATTTATTCCTGTAATACTGTTCATTTTTCTCTTTTTTAAGGCAATTGGGACAAAATTCAATCTTAGTGGTATTTTCATCAGCAATCAACACATCATTTTCTAATGGATTTTCCATTTCAATATCAATAAAATGTGTGCTCGGCTGTTTATATTTCCTGGGTGCAGTTTTAAAATCTTGTATTTGTTCACCAATTTCATCGGTAAACTCATACATGTCTATGTTGTTATTATCCATAAACAAATTTAATGTTGGCTCTTCTACCAAACGCAGAGTCGGCGTAGCCCCTTACTTTAATTTTTTAGCACCTAAGTATTTTTGTTCAAAATGAAGACTGCAAATTAAGGCATTGTCAACATTGACATCCTTTTGCAAATTACATTTGGAGATCCACTCCTGACGGACCACTTCTTTTTTCGGAAATCTAAACAGACGGACAGGAAAGAGTTCACTAATATCTCTTCTACCACGGAGACATGAATTAATTATGCAATGTAACCCGCTCTTCCTATTATCTTTAACTATCATTTTTTCCATTATAGTATTTAAAAATACTGTTTAAATCTTTTAAATTGCAAAAATCTTTCTCACCAAATTTAAACGCTAGCGTCTCGCTTGCAATCAAGTGAAAAAGAACAAAAAAAGCGCGTAAATCTGCTTATGTGCAAAAGCGCGGTCAAATCGATGCATAGGAAAATGCAAATTGCATAATCAAAACAAAACAAGAGATCATAGAAAAACAACAACACAAAAGGCGCGTGCCAGTCACTTGCTTTGGCAACAACAAAGTTCTCGTGCATACACACGAGCATGCATATGAATATGTGCAAGCACACACGCATAAAATCAGCAGCAAAACCCACCCCAATTCAAAACAATTAATTTAATGAGATAAATAGGAGTTGTAAATTGCAACTTTAACCTGTTTATCAAACAAATTTCAAAATTAGTTTAAGCATCATATTTATATAAAATTTATAAAAAAATAAAAATACATTTAATTTTGAATAATTATTATTATTTGAAATTTAATAATTTATTTATGTTTTTCTATAATATTATAAATGCAAGATAAAAATAAATTAAAATTATATATCTTAGATAATAAATTTTATTGATTAAATAGTATTCTGGCGGTAAAAAAAATAATTACAATAAAACAAAAAACATAAATATAGTTAATAATAAAAAAAAACTTCACAAGCAACGCATACATTCTTATACGAGCTTGTGCATACATAGCACACATACATTGAAACGATGGCTAGAGCAAAGAAATATACCCGAGCTCATCGTTCCGCTGTCGTCGTGCGACTGACTTGATGCCGATGTGCGCTTCTCGCGGTTTCTAACGAAGAAAGCCGATCGCTCACTCATGAAACACTTCGTGTTCAGGGGTCCCAGTCTCCGCATTGCATCAAATGAGTAGATTCCGCTGTTTGAGTACTCTATATGTCCGATGCTTAGTGGAGAAACTGAGTTGTGCGTTTGCATTTTACTAAAAGGGGGGATATAGATTATACCCCTACATAAGGGACCAAAAATAATGAATATTGTTTTTTTTAAAAAAGAGTCGGATAAGAAAAAAAAATGCACTAAAAAGTTTTTACTGGCCTACTCTTGGCCAAATTTCATGATTTTTATTTTTTTGCTCAAAAAAGAATGATTATTTGTTGAGCGAAAAAAATTTCGATTTTGAAATAACGATTATTTGTTGAGCGTTATTTTATCGATTATTAGTATAGCTCAATCTCGGATTATTCCTCTTCAAAAAAATTTAAATAATTTGTATGGTATACCCTTTTGTCATTGATTTTTATTTCAAAAAAAATAACTTTCAAATATTAATCGTTAAGTATCTTATACGTTTAATTGCAAATTATTTTGGGTTACATATAAATCTTTCAAGTCAAGTAGTCTCTGAGTGTCGTAGTTGACGTGCATAGTGGGTTGTAAATTTCTCACAGTTTTTTTGCTATCCAAATTTGCGAGCAGAAGTATTCCGGGAATTACAACTCCAACCTTGAAAGCCATTTAAACGCGATGCATATGAAATTCCAAAAAAAAAATGATGCGAATTTAATCTTCAATGACTTAAACTCAAGTGAAGGATGTATGTATGTGTAAAGCTGGTCACGACAGAAAAATGCTATTTTCAAGACTTTGACCGAACACATTTTTCCTGTTCTCAATACGCAGGCAATAACATAAAGAAATATTTTGGACTTGGTAACCGAAAAATATTTAGAAGTCAAGGATTAAATTATAAGCGTGCCAAAAAACAGAATGATTAACATATAAATTTATACAGCCACAAGGTGTAATCGGGGTATCCTGGGCGTCAATGCTCAATTTCATAATGGAAGAGGACTCTTCATATGCAATTTGAGTGTGATCGAACTCAATAAAAAGCATACTAGCCAAAATTTGTGCATTGAAATACCTACTATTTTAAATAATTTCGACATTGATAAGAAACAAATATTCACAATAAAAACTGAATAGAGCTCATAACTCAAAATGGAACTTAAGAAATTCTTAAAATATATTACATTCTTAATTCTTTAAGGGTTAAATATTAAACAATATCACAAACGAACCCTTAGATTGCATCTCTGTGCTCTGAGAATCTACAAGCAGCTGTACCTTCAGTGATAAATAGCAATTCGCTTTCAATTGTCATCCGGAGAAAAAGACACCGATAAAAGCCACAGGGAACAAATTAAGGATGCTTTTCGGGCCATTGATGG
Source organism: Zaprionus capensis (assembly GCA_018903675.1). NCBI lineage: Eukaryota > Metazoa > Arthropoda > Insecta > Diptera > Drosophilidae > Zaprionus > Zaprionus capensis. Next base: position 6,877 of record JAEIFN010000362.1, on the reverse strand, counting down.
ATACTGTCCCAAGCCGGTGGATCTCGATATCGATATTATGGAGTATTGGGAGGTACAAAAGTACAAGTACCATTATCTATATAAACTGGCGATCTTAGTACATGCGGTTTCTGAAGAACAGGGGAAAAAAAAATTTAAAAAAAAACCAAATGTTTAATTAAAATAAAGGGTTAAGGTGAAATAGCTGCATGCGTCACCGATTTTGTTAAAATTTTTTTTTACTGATAGGGCTATATTTATCATGAATTTAGGTGAAAGAATTATTTGGCGGTCGCTTCTAGTTTTTTTTTTTTAATTGAATTTTGAAAATAATTAAATTTTCATGTATTTTGTTGTTGCATTTTTGTGCAAGGCGTTTGTGGTTCCCTCCATATAATTTTTGTTTTAAAAATAAACTAAATACCATTATTTATTATACGAATGCCTTCCATTGCAGATTTATGTCGATTTATAATGTTTTTTATTGACTTTACGGACAGCTTCACTTGCAAGTTGCTCACGCTGCAATAATCGATTGATATCATGCTGTCTCTTTCGATGCTATTCTTGAAGCGGACAATTAGAGCAAAACAAAAACATGAATACATTTGAATAGCTAGACCAATTATGAGATAGTAATGATACATTTAAAGTCAAAATTTGGACTTTAATTTTTTTATTTTTGGCCTATGGGGGGAACCACTGTGCATAGGCCAAAATTCAAAAAATGCATGCTAAAACAATGTTACCAAAAGTTTGTTTACTTTTGGTAACATTGTTTTAGCATGCATCTCTAAAATGTCCAAACTTTTTAATGGCATACCGGTTTTTTCTGGTAATCTAACGGGACTTTCTAAAATTAGAATTTAATATTTGAACACGTGTTCATTTTCATAGAGCAGTTGCAAGCATTGCTCAGTTCAGTGACCTAAAACGTTTATGAATTTGAGTTATTTTGAATGGATTTTAAAGTTGAAGGTAGTTATTTTAAGTCCTTAAATTGATTCAGAATATATATAGTTTATGGAGTCGGAGATGCCTCCTTCTGCCTGTTACGCACATTTCCGTTCCGACAAACACAATAGACCATGAATTTTTTTAAAATCCATGGCCTAAATATATATTATATATCAAATACAAATTATGTGAGCCTTAATATATGATATAATTGTATAAAGTTTAATAAAGTAAACTGCATATATACATGTATATATGAATATATAGTCATGTATCGACTGCGTTCGTACATACACATGTCTTCTTTGGTACTCTTATCTTTAGATAAAAGCTCATAAGCTTAACCGAACCTTGTAAAAGAGAGGCGAGCAGTTCTAATTAGATCGTCAGACGGAGCTGACGCATCATATTGAAGACCTAATAAAATATATTCAATCGATCTGATTTGGTTGTTATTAATTATCATTAATGTCGACTACGAAGACACTAGTTCGACATTAATGACATAACTATATATTATTTATATATATGTATTTTTTTAATTATATTATATTTTAATTATATTATATATGCAATATAATATAATGATAATAATTACTAATATAATAATATATTATTATATTAGTAAATAATAAATATTAATATAAATGAACCAGAATAATAAAGGAATTTAACTTGCAAAGTATATAATCGTCACAGCAACCAATTTAACCGAAATCACGAACTCATACCGATTTTTATGAAGAAATGACCACACCATAAAACAGTCATCGGTGCAGACATACGTGCATACACAATGTAACGTATTTTTGCCTAAATTGTGCACGGCATGCAGCGCCGAACGCAATCAATACACACACAGTGTTCCTATTCACACACATATTTTTTTGAAAATAACTTAAAAATAAAAAACTTAACATTAGCTTTAAATTAAAATATTATATATTTTTATATAAAAATAACAATTTGTCAAGATTAGAACTTGACAATCTAGTCCTGCGGTCATTAAGGATTTGCCCAGATGTGGAAAATAGTGGCAAATACTGTGTTCGAATTTCGAAACACGAAATGAAGTCATCGCGCTTTTGGAAGCTCTAGATACTCGTAACAACATTTCAACTTTATTTAATGATGATAATAATGCAGAAGAAGACGAATATTATGACATCGCAATTTTTAGGCCATGGATTTTAAAAAAATTCATGGTCTATTGTGTTTGTCGGAACGGAAATGTGCGTAACAGGCAGAAGGAGGCATCTCCGATCCCATAAACTATATATATTCTGAATCAGTATCAGTAGCCGAGTCGATTGAGCCATGTCTGTCTGTCCGTCTGTCTGTCTGTCTGTCTGTCTGTCTATCTGTCTGTCTGTCTGTCTGTCTGTATGAACACCTGGATCTCAGAAACTGTAAGAGCTAGAGTTATCAAATTTTGTGACAACATACATATATATTGCAGTGTCTCAAAGTTTTTTTTTAAATTTGGACACGCCCCTTTCCGCCTCTATAAATCAGTAATAACTATTTAAAAATCACAATATTAGCTCAACAACCAAAGTTGTATATCTTATATGTCAAATACCTTGCCACGGGCGTTATGTGAAAATTTCATTTAAATCGGCCGAGTGGTTAGAGTGGCGGACGGCTGCGAGGGAGTGCGCGTGTGTTCAACTCCCCGTTGAGGCGGGTGCGAATTTTCATTTATTAATTATTATTATTATAATAAACTAAAAGAAAAGTTACAGTCAAACAAATTAAATTGTTTTATTAAATTTCAATAAAAACTTTGCAAGTTCAGTAAGATTCCAATTGGATGTTTCCTATTTTGTTTTGCTCTCAATATTTTGCAATTAGAATGCTTGAAAATAACAGAGATCATAAGCCCTTGTAAAGTTATAAATGTGCGGGTGGGACGCCCATACATACATGTCTGCATATCCACATGTATGTATTGGCATCCCACTTCAACACACATTATTGCACGATTGTATATACATACATACATATGTACAATTAGATTTGCAGTTGCTGTTGTGTACTGACGAAAGAAAACTAAGTTCTAATTACATATCTGTAAACAATAGAGGTGATGGCAGCGTGATGGCACGGGTGGCAACGCTGCAGGCGCCTATCGATAGGATCAGGCATGCAACAATAATTATAATCGAGCAGCGAAAGCAGTCGTTGAGTTGAAGGGAAGTCGTATAGAAGTCGCCGCAGAGAAGTCGTTAAGAAGTTGTTGAAGTGCGGATAAGAAGCATCGATCGGTCAAGTCGGACTGTCGTTGAAAGTAGAGCTTGTGTTGCGTGAATCAATGTGTTTAATCTTTATTATTTGTACCACTTAATTAATTAATCACCTAATATTTCAATAAATATTACATATCTTGCGTAACTAAAACTTAACCAGTCGAACGCTACAGTCAGGTGCTGACTGTACAAGGCCATGGATTATGATATTATACCGTAATAAAAATTTTAACGGTATGGAATCGCCGCTCGAATTCGCTACCGATTATCAAATATAATCAGTACCCAGGGAACACCACGGGGAGGCCATTACAAATGAAATTTAATTAAATAATTAAATAATTTAATTTGTTTGACATTAACTTTTCTTTTAGTTTATTAGAATAAAATAAAAAAAAAAAAAAACAAATTAAAATAAAATAAACAAAACAATTAATAAAAAAAAAAAATTCCCATCCGCCTCAACCGGGGAGTTGAAATCACGCACTCTCTCGCAGCCGTCCGCCACTCTAACCACTCGGCTATTGCCGCACTCCTTGGCCTATCGGCAAAACTGCATTGTGAACCAATTCTGTTACCGTACAATGCAAACAAAATGTTTAAAAATACAAACGCTACAGTCAGGAGCTGACTGTATATGGCCATGGATTACACAGCCCCACAAAAAAAAAATACAAACGCTACAGTCAGGAGCTGACTGTATAAGGCCATGGATTACACAATCCCACAAAAAAAAAGTTTGTCATGATCTGGGTATGCGGCATATGCAGTTATATGTATTTTGGGTCGCTGAATCCGAATCCGGGGTCACAAATTCTCCATCATGACCCGATCATGACCCCCCATTATTTTTTGGGCCTTCAAAAATTTTTCGAGTTTTTTGAGGTTAGGTCGAAACTCAGACGTGCTATGTAAATTTGGACTTCGGATTCGGACTTAGAAGGACAAAATACATGTTAAAACATATATCGCAAACCCAGATCACGATTCTATATCTTTTGGGGATATCCAAAGGTTTTTCAGTTTTTTGAGGTTAGGTCGAAATCCAGACGTGATGGAGAATTTCTGACCCCAGATTCGGATTCAGCGACCCAAAATACATATAACTGCATATGCCGCATACCCAGATCATGACAAACTTTTTTTTTTGGGGTTGTGTAATCATAGTGTATATAGTTGTTATAGTTATTACTCATTTTCAGCGGCGGGAAGGGGCGTGTCCAAATTTCAAAAAAAACTTTGAGACACTGCAATATATACGTATGTTGTCACAAAATTTCATGACTCTAGCTCTTATACGAGTAGTTTCCGAGATCCAGGTGTTCATACGGACGGACAGACGGACAGACGGTCAGACAGACATGGCTCAATCGACTCGGCTACTGATACTTATTCATAATATATATAGTTTATGGGGTCGGAGATGCCTCCTTTTGCCTGTTACGCACATTTCCGTTCCGACAAACACAATAGTCCATGAATTTTTTTAAAATCCATGGCCTAACCAGTAAGAAAAGCAACAGTCGCGCAAAACGCGACAGTGGGATACCCTTCGACCTATGTTCTCGTGTAGTTTAATTTGTTAAATTCATACACATATGCATATGCACATGCTTTGAAATTAATCCCGACAGATGGCGCTCGCGCTTCGCGCTCGCCCGCCTCTCTTGTTAGCTGACAGAAGCACTTGGTGTTATGCTCATACTTTCTTAAATAATTTCTGGGATTATTGTCCGATCGGATTGTAATTTGGAGACTACGTAATATTTCATTCAGCTTAGTATATGTTAAAGTCAGAAAGTTGTATCTTTTATACAGCGCTTACAAATTGAGTTCAAAAAAAATACAAACGCTACAGTCAGGAGCTGACTGTATAAGGCCATGGATTACACAACCCCACAAAAACAAAGTTTGTCATGATCTGGGTATGCGGCATATGCAGTTATATGTATTTTGGGTCGCTGAATCCGAATCCGGGGTCAGAAATTCTCCATCACGTCTGGATTTTGACCTAACCTCAAAAAACTAAAAAACCTTTGGATATCCTCCAAAAGATATAGAATCGTGATCTGGGCATGCGATATATGTTTTAACATGTATTTTGTCCTTCTTAGTCCGAATCCGAAGTTCAAATTTACATAGCACGTCTGAGTTTCGACTTAACCTCAAAAAACTCGAAAAATTTTTGAAGGCCCAAAATATAATGGGGGGTCATGATCGGGTCATGCGATATATGTTTCTATATGTTTTTGGACCTTCTGAATCCGAATCAGAATCCGAATCATGCCCAGATCACGATTCTATATTTTTTGGGGGATATCCAAAGGTTTTTCAGTTTTTTGAGGTTAGGTCGAAATCCAGACGTGATGGAGAATTTGTGACCCCGGATTCGGATTCAGCGACCCAAAATACATATAACTGCATATGCCGCATACCCAGATCATGACAAACTTTTTTTTTTGTGGGGTTGTGTAATCCATGGCCTTATACAGTCAGCTCCTGACTGTAGCGTTTGTATTTTTTTTGAACTCAATTTGTAAGCGCTGTATAAAAGATACAACTTTCTGACTTTAACATATACTAAGCTGAATGAAATATTACGTAGTCTCCAAATTACAATCCGATCGGACAATAATCCCAGAAATTATTTAAGAAAGTATGAGCATAACACCAAGTGCTTCTGTCAGCTAACAAGAGAGGCGGGCGAGCGCGAAGCGCGAGCGCCATCTGTCGGGATTAATTTCAAAGCATGTGCATATGCATATGTGTATGAATTTAACAAATTAAACTACACGAGAACATAGGTCGAAGGGTATCCCACTGTCGCGTTTTGCGCGACTGTTGCTCTCGTTTCAATTTAAGAACTTAAAATAAATACCTTCAACTTTATAATCCATTTTAAATAACTCAAATGCATAAATGTTTTTACGTGACTGAACTGATTGAAGTGCGCTTCTGTTGTGAAATATTTGCAATGCTTGCAACTGCTCTTTGAAAATGAACACGTGTTTACATATTCAATGCTATTTTTAGGAAGTCCCGTTAGATTTCAAAAACCGGAACCGGCTTGCCATTGAAAAGTTTGGACATTTTAGACACATAAACTATATATATTATGAATCAGTATCAGTAGCCGAGTCGATTGAGCCATGTCTGTCCGTCTGTCCGTCCGAATGAACACCTGGATCTCGGAAACTATAAGAGCTAGAGTCATGAAATTTTGTGACAACATACGTATATATTGCAGTGTCTCAAAGTTTTTTTTGAAATTTGGACACGCCCCTTCCCGCCTCTGAAAATGAGTAATAACTACAACTTTATACACTATGATTACACAACCCCACAAAAAAAAAGTTTGTCATGATCTGGGTATGCGGCATATGCAGTTATATGTATTTTGGGTCGCTGAATCCGAATCTGGGGTCAGAAATTCTCCATCACGTCTGGATTTCGACCTAACCTCAAAAAACTGAAAAACCTTGGATATCCCCAAAAGATATAGAATCGTGATCTGGGTTTGCGATATATGTTTTAACATGTATTTTGTCCTTCTAAGTCCGAATCCGAAGTCCAAATTTACATAGCACGTCTGAGTTTCGACCTAACCTCAAAAAACTCGAAAAATTTTTGAAGGCCCAAAAAATAATGGGGGGTCATGATCGGGTCATGATGGAGAATTTGTGACTGGATTC